>MINK01000624.1:0-14131 GCA_001735545.1 Phormia regina
AAAAAGTACCATCAGAACAAAAAGGTACCATAAAATCTTCTCTTATGGATTTACATTCATTTAGGACTACACATCATTAATTTCATCTTTTTAGGTTCATAATTGTAAAAAAATTAAAAAGTACCATTAGAAGTCCTATATGTGAATTTTTTGCCATATAGGACCATGTATATTTAACTTCATGTTTCTAGGTTAAATATTATAAGAAATTCAAAAAGTACCATTAGAAGAACAAAACAGTACCACAAAGTCCCCTGTTATGGATTCTCATTCCCTTAGGAATGAGATATATATTTAATTTCATGTTTCTAGGTTAAATATTATAGGAAATTCAAAAAGTACCATTAGAGGAACAAAACAGTACCACAAAGTCCCCTGTTATGGATTCTCATTCCCTAAGGACCACATAACCCTAATTTCATGTAACCCTAATTTCATGTTTCTAGGATCATAATTTTAGAGAATTCAAAAAGTACCATTCAAATAACAAAAAGTACCACAAAGTCCCCTCTTATGAATTCTCATTAACTAAGAACTACATATCCAAAATTTCATGTTTCTTAGTTCATAATTATGGAAATTTTATAAAAGTACCACAAAGTTCCTTCTTATGAATTCTCACAACCTAAGAACCACATATCCTAAATTTCATGTTTCTAGGTTCATAACTATAGAAAATTCAAAAAGTACCACAAAGTCACCCTTTGTGAACTCTTTCCAACATTGGACCATGCGTATTTAATTTCATGTTTCTAGGTTAAATATTACAAAAAATTCAAAAAGTACCATTAGAAGAATAAAAAGTACCAAAAAGTCCCTCCTCTTGATTTCATACTCGTAGGACCCTATATCTTTAAGTACCACGAATTCCACTCTTTTGAAATCTTATCCACATAGGACTACATTTACTGAATCTTAAGTTTTTAAGTTTAATGTAATTGAAAATTCATTATTAATTTGAATAAAAATTAATTATCCGCCTTTACCCCTTATTTGGTACTTTTTTTACTTATCGAAGTATCAAAAATTGTATTTCAATAAATTTCTAAATTGTATCTACTACATTAAAATCCTCATAAGAATATTTCAATAAATATAAAAAAATATTTTATGAAAAAAGTACCAAAAATAGGTACGATTTTTCTCCTTAATCGTTTGAATTGCTAAAAAGTAACGAATTTGTATTTGTTTTTTTTTTTTTTTAAGTTATAAATACGATAAATTTAATCTTTATGTTGATTGGTTTCAAAGATACATATGGTACCATAAAAGTACCCAAATACAGTGTTTACCTGTTTTCTCCCTAAAACGGCTGATTTTCAAAAAAAGTACCAGACACCTGTCCAATTATTTTTGAAATGAATAACGATAACTATTCAACTTTTTTTGTATCATTATTAGTTTGCGAGTCATAAGGTTAGCGATTTTTCCCGTTTTTACACCATAAACATTTGAATTTTCAAAAATCCGTCTTAGTGGATGTATATGGAGAGAGGCCTACATACGTTCCAAATATCGTCTCTCTAGCTTCAGTCGTTACTCTTTTATATAATAATAATTAAAATTGACAAAGTTGTAAAGAATCCTTTACCCCGAGGTTCTCCAAGTTTGCTTTGCACGCATTTGCGTTAACAATTCTTTAACATTAAAAGAATTATATAACCAAAAAAAAAAAAACAAATTTTATAATTAAAAAATTATTGCCACATTTTTGGAAAAAGAATTTAATTCCAATAAATGAATTTTTGGCGATTTAAGAAACCTGAAACTTTGAACCTCTATGAAGTAACACTCCTCCAAATCAGTTCAAACCCATCTCAGCTTTGACCATGTAAGATATCATAAACAGTTCACTAATTATAGAACTCTTTCCATGATAGCGTTTTGGAATGAAATCCAATTTCTGTCGTATTTGAAAAAATTGTAAACAAAGGGTGTCAAAAAGCCAACACCATAAATTGTCAATGTGATCATAAACATTGTGAAATTTCGAACAAGAATTTTCCTTTAGCGTATTTATATTTTTAATAACAAAATATTATTTAAGTAATTAATAACTATGATACAACTTTTGAACTCCTAAAAAATATATATTTTTTTTTATTTGATAATATATTAAGTCCGAAATTCCTTTAATAAATTCCCACATTATTGAAACTTAAAAAAATAGTTTTCATTTTTTTTATTTACCCTGTTTTTAAAATATTACAAAAATAACTTATTTTTTGAACTTAACAAATTATGCTGACTAAAGATTCCACTTGAGCGAAAAAAACAAAGATTATAAAACACACACTTCATCATCTACAGCAGCAACAGCAGCCTAAATCCACACCAGCCGCTTAACAGCACAAAAAAAAAATCCATAAAGTTTTATAAAACTTATTAAAATGTTAATTAATGCAAAAGAATTTTGTGATGATGAATGATTAGGCTTAATAATTTTGAAAGGTGGTCCCAACAAATACACACTCATTCACACACTCACTCACAAACTCACAGCTTCTTTTTAAAGTCAAATATAAAAAAATGTATCTTTTTTTAACTTGTTGGATCATTTGTTTAACAAATAAAAAAAAATATATTTATTTTTAAATAACTAGTTTATACGGATTTAAATCAAATAAATAAATAAATAAGTAATATGAGTATTAAAATTATTTGCATAATTTGTTATAAATAGTTTTTGTTTTTTTTTTTATATTATATTATATAAAAAGTTTAATAAGTTACTTGTATCGTTGTTAACACATTTCCTTATTTTAAATTGAATGAAAATCATATTTTTGTCCCTTACGAAAATGGGCCAAAGTGTTTTAATATGTAGAGCAACATTTTCGAGCGATTTCTCTATTGAGTTCAAATATAAATTACTTTGTGTTTGAAAATTGGCAAGCAAGCAGTTGGACGGAAGGACCAAAAAATTTATAATTCTAATGATTAATTCTTTTACTTATAGATCGATATAAAATAAAAACGGAGACATTTAAATATTTAAACCTTACCCAAAATAAAGAATTAATTTCAAATCGAATTGACCTCATTTTGAGTAGAGAGCAATTATCATTTTAAAATAATGTTAAAAAAAGTACCAACTTATAATAAAAAAGATGTTATATTTCTATAAAATTTAAACGAATAGTACCAAATCAATACAATTATTCTAAAGAAAAAAACATCTAATGTTAAAAGCTCTAAATTTCAATAAGTACAAATTTGTGAAAAGTACCATTCTTTAAATATACAAATCATTGGAAAAAAGGAAGTTTTTAAACAATTTAAAACACAATAAAGGACCATTTGAAAGAAAGTTCAAAATTAATTAAAATTTTCAAAATCATTAAAAGTTTTTAAATGATTACAAATTAAAGGAAAAGAGCAAAGGGAGAAGACTTTTTCAAAATTTTATACATTCATTATTAAAATAATAAATGGGCATTAAGAGACTATTAAAAAAGTACCAATATTAAAGAAACAAAAGTATCAACTGAACAAAAAAAAAAAAAAAAATACCATTAAAAAATTTTAATTTTCCAAATAATCAAATTTTTAAATGATTCCAAATTGAAAAACAATACAATTTTCAGAGCAAAACTTTTATAAATAAATAAAGGCCCATTTTAAAAAATGCCAAAAAATATCGATTTCGAAGGTTGGAAAATATTAAACAAAGAAAAATATTAACTGAAAACCCCGAGGCAATCAAAGTTTTAATATTCAAAACAATTAAATTTTATTACTACACAAACAACTATAACACCAAATAATAATTTTAATTTAAGTAACTGTAAAATTTTCTAATAAATCGTTACAAAAATTATTCAAAACGGATTTTATATTAAAAAGTACCATAATTTAACAACAAAAATTTGAAATTTTTCATGATTCCAATTAAAAACGAGAGAAGAAGGTATAGTCGGTCAAAATCGACCATATGATACACTACACCATTGCCTATGTGTACCACAATTCGGGAAGGAGCCAATTATGGACCTATACTTGTATTAAGTGGAAAATAAAAAATAATAATACAGAATATTACGTCGATAATAAGATTCACATTTGGGTCTTATATGGGAGCTATGGGGAATTATGAATCGATCTTCATGAAATTTTGCACGATTACATATACATATATAAATGTTATATATATCGAATATTAAATTAATATTAACTTTTTTATGGGATTTATGCACGTCAAAGTGATTTTCCAAAGAGTGGTTCATATGGGAGTCATGGTAAATTATGGAACGATCTTCATAAAATTTGGCACATAGATTTATGCATATATGAAACTTCCTTATGTTAAATTTCATATTTTTAAGGTATTTTTGAGTGTTAAAACTCTATTCCGGGAGAACATTTGTATGGAGAACATTTGTATGGGGGCTAGGTGAAATAATGGGCCGATCATGACCAAAATCAATAGTACCAAGTTTCATCAAATTATCTCTAAAATTGCGACCTGTACTTTGCTCACAAGCATTACATGGAGAGCCAAGCAGACGGACGGACGGACGGATGGACATCGTTAAATCGACTCAAAAAGTGATTCTGTGTCGCACGGTATACTTTAAGGTGGGTGTAGGAATTTTTTTCTCTGCGTTACAATATTTGCACAAACACATAATACCCCAACCACCTATGGTGGTATAGGGTATAAAATAAATAAAAATAAGGAAAATTAAACAGTTAAACAACTACGAGTTTTGGCAAATTATTAATTATTTCATTATATCCCACTGTGCAGTAGAATCGAATTGAAATTGTCACTTCCAGATCTTGTTTTGTGGAAGAGTAACCTAGTCAGCACCCTAGAACTAGTTCTTTCATCAATGATTTTTGTTCGAAAGCGTCACATTCAGAACTAGTGCAGTAGAAGCGTTGAGAAGCGGTTTTAAAACCTGTTTTGTATTCTTTATTCTAATGAGCTATTTCAATTTAATTTTTGAAATTTGTGAAATTTTTTTATACAGTTCTAGAAAATCACAAATTTTATTTTCGCAAGAGTGATGTAGTCATACAGAATTAGTTATTAAGTTCTTAGTTCCAAAACAATATTTGAAACGAATTCAGAACCACAAATAGATTCTACTCTATTGGTGTAGAATTAGTTGTGATACCACTAGTTCTGAGGGTGTTATAAAATAAACTGAAGTGGTCCTGATTACACCAGTTCCAATCATATAAATAGAATTTTGACAATTTTTAATAAATTTGTATCTTAAACCATCATAACATTGCTGTAAAGTCATTCACGCGAACAGATCTTGGCACTGTGTTCCACTAGTGCCAAGAAATATTGGTACTAAATATCGTTGATGTACCATTTCAAAATTTTCGATTTTTTTTTTTTTTTTTGAACATCAAAACATATGTCGAAGTATCTTGATCGTAGAACCAATGTGCGGAAATATATTATTAACAATTTAACGACTATTCTGTAGAACAATAAATAGAATTTTAATTTTATATTATAACTTTTTTCTAAACATCTAATCTTTGAATTATTTTCTATTTTAAATATTGATCCCAATCTGCGAAGGGCTTAAAATCTATAGTACGTCTATCTGGACATTTGCGCCTGATAAATCATATCAAAATTTGAGGTTGAAATTTTGTAAAAGAATTTTATGAAATAAAGAAACCCTTTTATTTTTCCTTTATATAACTATAAATCAAACATCGAAATCATTATTCGCTATTTGGATATATTCTCGAGATCGACGGTCTATAGTTTTTTTTAGTTTTACAATATTTTTTATTTTATTTATTTATTTATTTATTTATTTATTTATTTATTTTTTTCACTTATTAAACTTTAAACTGTTTTTAAAATCCCAAGTTCATGTGGGATAATCACTAAAATGAAGTCATTCTTAAAATAAAACAAAAGATAAATATCAAATATCTAGTAGTTGTAAAATTGTTTTTGTGTTTTCTGCTAGAATTGCAAACGAGTATGCAAAAATTTACATATTAAACAATGTTATTGAGTGTAACAAATATTTATAAAGGCGTACGTATATACGCCTCTTTCAAATATTAAGACAAATAAAGGGATTGATATCAAGAAATTATAACAATCTTTAAAAAAGTTACATAAAAAAATCTATAATTTAAAAAAAAAAAAACTAAACTAAATGACATAAAAATATATTTTTAGCAATATTTATTTTCAAAAATCCCTCCTCTTTCTCCACCACTCTGAGAACTTAAACTTAAAACGACATCATTATCGTCATCACCCAACATTATCAAGATCTTACAAATAACAAAAAAAAAAAAATCTTTTACGCACTAAACACATGAAACGTTCGTTTGTTATTTTTACGTTCAAAACGATCGATCGTTCGATCGTACAAATCAACGTGAACATGTCAATATTTAAATAAGAAATTTTTCACATTTTAACAAACTAGAATGAACAACATTCAAGCTCATGCGAATAGTAGTAGAACTCTTTTTTTTTATCAGTCACTCAATAAAATAACGACTTCTTAAAGATCCATGATCATGACGATGAGGATGATGAAGGCATGTAGCAATAAAAAATAAAAAAAAACAAAACAAAAAAGAAGGGAACACAAAAGTAAATAACAGACAAAACGGCTGAGAAGAGGTTGCAGCTAGAAATGCAAATAACTGCTACTGTACTGTACACTGTTTAGCTGGGTAAATATTGTTGTTGCAACTCAGAACATCATCATCCAAAAGCAGCAGCAACAGCAGTAAAATCTTTGCAACAACTTGTATTTACTGATGATGAACTAACATGACTTAAAGGAATGTTCTTTATAGTTGAAGCTTGAATACCTTTCAAAAATTTAGATTTGAAAAAGAACAAAAATGTAAAAGAAGGAAAAAAAGAAAAAACTTGAACATGTTGTTAGTGATGTTTGTTTAAATGATCACAGGTGCACTGTGGGCAAGCATAGTTGTGAGATAATGGAGATTTTGATAACAATTTTAGAAAGGATAAAAAATAAGTATTACAACTTTTTTGTTTAATTAAAAAAGCTGTATTTTGACTATTTCCTAAGATATCAGATATGAGACCACCATATTGCAATCATGTGCAAATTATATATACATAGGTATATAGATCTTATATACAAAAGATCTTATGTACTAAGTATTTCTTTATGTTAAAAAGAGTATAATTAAAATAATTGATAAAATGTATTAATTATAATAAAAAAAAGTATTAAATTTATAAAAATTTATATAAAATGACTCTTCTAAGGAGTTTGATTGAGTTTTGCATTCCAAAAATACTTTTAGCATAAAATATTCCATTTAAAATAAAACTAAAATACTTTATTTTAATATTAATTTTTAATATTTAAAAAAAATATTTTTTCCGAAAATTTTACTATTTTCATAAAAAAAAGAATGAACAAGACCACAGGTGAATATTTTTTATTTGTATTTAGAACTGTCAAACTCCACATAAACACAATTTGTGCTTAACCACTGCAGTATAGAACTTCAAGAAAATATTTACGAATTAGCCCCATTCTTGTTTTTATGGAACTATTATTTCATTTCGCCACGATATTTGAGAAGTGGTCTAATATAGTACATGTTGCTAATTGTGGACCAATTTTTTTTTTTTTAAATATAATTCATATTTTTATAAAACATTTCTATTGGATTGAAAAGTACTGAAAAGTGATTCTCGGAAGTCGGCCTAATATAAGTGCTGAGTGAGTTTAATAAACACTAATGAAAAACATATTTATGTTAAACGAGCTGACTGACACTGCGTTGCATAGGTTTTATTGTATAAAAATATATTATACAAATTATGAAAGAAAAAGTACCACAAAGTCCATTAATATATTTTCATTACTTAGAACCATGTCTCTAAATTAAAAATTTTAATAACAAAAAAGTTCTACAGAATCCTCTGTTATGTGTACATATTTATTTAAGTCCACATATCTTTAATTTCATGTTTATAGGTTTATAATTCTAAAAAATTCAAAAAGTACCATTAAAATAACAAAAAGTACCACAAAGTTCTCTCTTATAAATTATCATTCACTTAGCACCCCGTGTTTTAATTTCATCAAATATTATATCATATTATAATATCATATTATTAAAAAGTACCATTCAAATAACAAAAAAGTACCACCTTATGAATTTTCATTCACTAAGGACCACATATCCCAAAATTCATAATGCTAGAAAATTCAAAAAGTACCATTAAAATAATAAAAAAGCAACACAAACTCCCTTCTTTTGGATTCTTATTAAGGAAAGACCACATATTCCTAATTTCATGTTTCTAGGTTCATAATTATAGAAAATTTAAAAAGTCTCCTTCGTAGATTCCTTCCAACATCGGACTATGCTTATTTAATTTTATGTTTCTAGGTTGAATATTGCAGAAAATACAAAAAGTACCAATAGCAGAAGAAAAATGTACCACAAATTCTTACCTACAAGACCTTGTAATCTTTAAGTACCACAAATCCACTCTTGTGAATTCTTATCCAATTTAATTTTTCTATTTTATCTGTATGTTGATTGGTTTCAAATATACTTATGGTGCCTAAAAATAGTACCAAAATACAATTTTTACCCGTTTTCTCCCTAAAACGGCTGACTTTCAAAAAAGTAGTAGACACCTGTCCAATTATTTTTTTAATGAACAATAATAGCTAAACAACTTTTTTGTAACATTATTAGTTTGCGAGTTATAAGGTAATCGATTTTATCAGTTTTCCCCTTTTTTATCCTGATTACCAATAATTTGGAATTTAAATATGTTTATTTTGGTAGAAAGATATTTATGGGAACTATGATAAATTATGGACTGATGTTCATAAAATTTGTCACGAAGGCTTATAATTACACAGATTTTGCTAGAACTGAATTTAGCTTTATATTTTAGATATTTATAAGTTAAACTTCTATTCCGAAAGGATATTGAAGACTAGGTGAAATAATTAACCCAACATAACAAAACTAATTACATAAATATAGACTCAGAAGTGATTTTGGGGTAAAAGATCAAAGTGTTTTTTTTCTTCAGAAATATTACCAGAAAAGTATGAAATGGACACCCTGTATTTCTAATTTTTAACCCATAAAATTTTTATTTATTTACCGTTTCTCACCAATACCAAAGAAAGCTTATATGGAATTATTATTCGTGCCAAATATCGACCCGCTTGTTTTTGAATTTTTTACTAACTTTATATTTTTTTGCTTAACGGTTTGTTTCATAACATTGAAACTATGGAGTGAGATCGAAAAATTTTTATCATACATAATATTCAATAACTTGGAAACGGTTGATCTTAGAGTTTTAATCATTGGTAATATAGCACAGATCAAAGAAATATATAATTTTTATGGTTGTAACCACTAATTATAAAATTGTGGACCATTTTTAAAAATCCTTTACTTTTAGTCACTTTTTTTGGAACAGTGTGCACATCTTCTGTAAAAATCTTCGGTATTTTGGAATACGTTTTTTGTGCTCTTGAATTCACTTTTCAGAAGATCTCAATATCTCCCCACTGGTCTAGCTATTTATGAACAATTTTGAAAATTGACCTCTCTTGGTACTAAAACTATCTTATTAATGTGTCCAAAGATATGTGGACACGTTGAGCTTTCTTAAGAAAAGAATAAATCTTTTTTGCAAACATTTCTTATGCATATTTTGGAATTTATCAAATGGTTTTCCTGTTTTACCACAACAGCAAAAAGCTTGTCATAGCATGAATTTTATAAGAAATTTTTGCTGTTTTTGGATCTTAAACTTATTTTCAACATTTCTTCGATCATTAGCGACAAAAATTTTTGAGACACAAGCTGCGAAGATTCAGTATTTTTGTATGAAATTTGGTTTTAAGTTCCGAGTCCTATTTTTGGCTTGTTTTTATCAACTTTCCCATTAGCTTAAAATTTTCGGCACCAAATAGTCGAAGCACTGAGGTAACTGTGCTGATTTTCTACCAGATATGTTTGAAGTTCCTTTCAATATGACTTCAATTTTCTGGTCTTCCTGATATCATGATGACCTCTTTTCTTACCGAACTAGAATTCACATCTTTAGTAAAATTCGACTGATACTGTTTAATAACATTAGAAACGGTTTTACGGACGACATTTAATTCTGTGCCAAATTATTTGTAAGATCTAATTGGATTTTTGAAAGTTTTTAATAACTTGTAGGACGTAAATCTTTTTCGTCACTTATTTTGATGTAAATAAGGACAAATTAACATGGTTGTTATTAAAAATAATAACTGAAGTATTTTTCCGTGATAACTAGATAAAAAAAATAATAAATAATTTTTTTTTTTTTTTAATGATCCCAAAAAAAGTTATGGGGCAAAATGAGTGTTAAGATTTTTTCGATCTCACTCCTTATTGATCAAAAACAATTGTATACATCATTTAAAGATATTGTAAGTCAAAAATTTTTTTTAATTTATTTTAACAAAATCGGAGAAGGTGTTTTTGAGTTATTGTCATCATATGTGGAGAAATATCTCAAAAAATTAAAATTTTGTGAAAATTAGCGAATTAACTTTATTCTGAATAAATTCGAAAAAAAATCAATCGATATTTATGATGGATATTTCATTTTGTTGCTATTTCAAGTGGCTTAACGATTAAGCAATAAATCTGAACAGTTCTTGTCGCTTTCGATTTTTATTGATTTTTTAAACAAAATTTTTTTTTTTTTTTAAATTTTTTATTATAATTCCGAAACTACTGAGCCGATTGAAACGCAATGCATGAAAGTATTAAAAGATATGTAAATATAAATTTCTCCAAATTTATTTTAATAATATCGGACTAAAACTTTTTGAGTTGTAATCAAAAACGCCTGAAAAAATGTATAATTTTACATAAAAATTAAAAAAAAAACTCTTCATGGAATTTAAAATTTGGCTGATTTTTGGACTACTAACTAGAACAATAATCACATCTTTATTGTAATTCTTCAGGCCTTTTTTCCTCTTGACCTGTGTAATACTTTCAATTCAATGAATTATAGAACTGCTTGGTAGTAATTAGTTTTCAACAGGGACCGTTAAAGTTGTTTTCCGATTTTTAGTTTTTCGAGCAGAAATAAAAGTTATTTTTAGATGTTTATTACCATCTTTAAAACTAGTTTTTAAGAAACGCCCAAAATATTTATTATGTCACACACTGATCGCCTGTAGCTAGAGTGATGAAATGTGGAATCTAGGTGTGTCTTCCTTTGTATAGATCCAAAAAATCCCGTCTTAATGCATCTATATGAAGAAAGACCCTTCTTTTATTTTTGCTTGAAAAAATAAAAATCCAAAAATAACTTTTATTATATTTTTATTAAAAATCAAAAATTTAAAAATCATAGTACTGTAAGAAAATCGAGCACATAACAATCACAATGGTGTATATAACTGAGTTGTATGATGTTTCGTTATAACTGCTTTTTTGTTTTTAAATTTAAAAATAACTGTTATTTACAGTCCCTGGTTCTCAACATTTCTGGTACTAATAGAGGTAAGTGATAGTTACTCCATTTTCACTGCCTTGTTAAAATAATGGATTATGTAGTAAATGCTTAAGTAGTGCCATTATATAAGTCATTATATTAACCTTCTTTACACATTACATGGTAACCAAAGCTTTTATTAAGCAAAAGGATATTGAAATAGGAACTTATATTTTAAAAATGTAAATGAACTTGTTTTTTAAATGAAAAATCTGACTGAATATGTCTCAACTTTTCTACCATTTAAAGACTTAATCCTTAAGATTTATATAAAATAACAACCCATAGTGCTTTAAAGTTTTGGTTGTATTGCATTTTGTCGTAAGTAAATCGATAAAAATGATGATGATGTCGGCCTCGTTAAGAGTCAACGATGCCGCATTTTTTGTTTACTTTAAGACACTTTATGGTTTGTTTTTTTTTTTACTTCTTTTTCAACGAAAATAAAATAACAAAAAAAAAACCTAAAAACAAACTGGCGTTTAGAACTACACAAAGTAAAACAGAATATTAAAAAGAACATGTCCACAGTTATTGTTGCCAATGATGATGAAGTTGAATATAAAGAAACAACTGATCCATACATAACTTTATCCATCTTAATCTCAACTCTGCATGTTACTTTGTTTTTGTCTCATTATCATCATTATCATTATCATCATCATGAGCATGAGATCTTCATCATTTGGAAATTTGCATCTTTTCGTTTTACTTGCTGCATCTGATTGATGCAGTTTCATTTGCATAGCTGCTATGTAAGATAATGGTTGTATTGGTTAGGTTGCAACATGTTAAGTGGTTTTTAACCTGTTGAACTTGAGTATTTGTTTTATTCATTTTTCTACTCTTGTTTGAATGCGATTATTGGATATTTTTCTTTCATTTTTTTTATTTATTTATTTGTTTATTTGATGGTTTGATCATTTAAATCTCATTTTCTCTGCTTTAACTTCTTCAATAAACCCTAAAGATATATCATCACTCATAGCCGAAGGTATTTATGTTTTCTGTTGTTGTTGTTGTTGTATATATTTATTCTTTCTTGTTGAGTTATTAAATAGTTATGAAAGGAATTGTTTGTTTTTTGTTGCTGTTGTTAAATGTTATGTATTTTATAATTTACATTTCAATAGCTCTCGGTTTCTTTGCTTCTTTTTTATTTTCTCTCCCTCTGTTCATTCTGAGAATTATGCAAATTAAAGGATCTTTTTATGATCACTTGTACTTGTCTTTGTGTTTGTTTATTTGTATTTGGTTAAACAATAAAAACGCTTCTTATACACTTCTTCATTATCGGTTTAAACTTAACTTGCTGCCCACTACAAATTATTGACAACAGGTCTGTTTTTTGTTTTTTTTTTTTCTTTTTTACAACAAAAGCAACAGCAGTTATTGCTGTTGACGTAGATGACATGAAAGAGAGATGTTTATTTAATTTTTACATAATTAATTTTTCAAATATTTCACACGCTCTTTCTTAATATATATGTTTGTAAGTATGTAAGTAAGTATATATGTTTGAACTTACTTTAGAGCGTGAGAGATGTATAGAGTTTGGGTGCTAATGGCGTTTACAACACCTTGTTTTTATATTTAACTCTTTAAATAAATGGTATTTGTTAAATAAATAATGATATATTAATAATTAAATATTAAACAAAGAAAACTTTTAATTCATATTTATTCACACAGGAACCTAAAATTAAACAGGGTTTAGAAAATTCTTTTGATCTTTGTTACGTTTCATTTCAATCGAAAAAATCCCCTCTTTAAAAATTATCAATTTCATTTAAATTTAATTTTCCCTATAATTGTATTAATTCCTTTTTAAAATATCTATTCTCTAAATTTGTTTTCATATATCAATTAATTGTTGATTTTTTTGCAAAACAAAATAAACATTTTTCATTTCTAATTTCGTAGTAATTTTTTGTATTCAATAGAAATGCCAAATATTGATTTAGAATTTTATTTTGAATTTAATTTTCCTTGAACACACCTTCTTTTCTGGGGCCAAAGTATTATTTATAATAAATTTTTAGTTTATTTATAATTCAAAGATTTTTTTCTAATTTTTATTTGAAAAAAAAAAAAAAAAAAAATTTTCTTTTTTTTAAGCAAATACTTAAACCTTGAAATTTATTAAAAATTTATAATGATTTGTTTATTTGAAACTGCACCTAAAGTAGAGGAGAAAATTAAAGAAATTTAACAAAAATGTATTTCAATTATAATAAATATTATGCACAATTAAATAGAAAACTAAAATTTTCAAATTAATAAAGGTATACATACCCACACAGACTTTACAAATTCCATATATGAATTTTCAAAAAAAAAAAAAAAGATTATGGAACATTTCTAATAACATTTTCTTTTAAAAACATTTTCTTTCCATAGAAAATCTGCAAAAAAATTTTTTCTGTAGAAAATTTTCAATAAATGCAATAAATTTTCTTTCTATAGAAAATTTGCAATAAATTTTCTTTCTATAGAAAATTTGCAATAAATTTTCTTTCTATAGAAAATTTGCAATAAATTTTCCTTAGAAAATTTGCAATAAATTTTCTTTCTATAGAAAATTTGCCATAAATTTTCTTTCTATAGAAAATTTGC
>MINK01000632.1:0-16050 GCA_001735545.1 Phormia regina
AGGAAAAATTTGTCAACAATTTCATATAAAAAATTGTCCAAATTTTCTTTAAAAAGGAATTTTTTTTATCAACAAAATTTCCAAAAAAGAAAAAAATTGAAATTACTTAAAAATAAAAACTATAAAAAATGCATTTAAAATAAAATTTTTCAAAACTTTCGTATAAATGGAAAGTTTATCAAATATTCCTATATACAATTTTAACAAATTGAATTCTTTTTAGCGAAAAAAAGTTTTAAATAATTTTATTTAGATCACAACATAGATTTCATAAAATATTAAAACTTTTTAACAAACACAATTTCAAAATAACTAATTTAATTCAAACTATCAATTACACTACGATAACAAGTGTTGTCAACAATTGACTGTTTTTATTTCAGTAGCCATATAATAGATATATTTCCTTTTTTTTTTTTTTTTTTTTTTTNNTTTCCTTTTTTTTTTTTTTTTTTTTGTTAAACTTTTCTACTTTATCCTTCTTAACTTGTCACTTCCCACTCCCTCACTCCTTAACAAAACAAACAGAATGAACGAAAAAAAAACATTTTAAATACACTTTATAATTTCTTTGGAGTCATTTTCTTTTGCTCCTTTTTTTTACTCATATTATTTCATTATACTTGTACATCATTCAACTTTTGACTTTATTACATGCTTATAATCTTGTTGGCAAATGTTCTTTTGGCCTATTGAGTTGTAACAATGATAAACTACATAAAATACACAAAAAGAAAAAAACGAAAGAAAAGATTAAAAAAAAAACCCCAACTGGTAGACGATTTATATTCATCTTCTCCAATTTCTTTGCAGCATAGACATTCTTAAACTTACTAGGTGCCACAAAATGCACAAAAACAAGAATCAAGTATTGTTAAGAGGAGCAGCAAACAGCAACAACAGGAATAATTTTAAGAAACCATGTCCAAACTCCACTTTACCGAGAGTAAGTGTTTGGTTTGTAAATGTTTGAACAAAAAAAAAACAGAAATAGAAAAATTAAAAAAATAGCAAAAGAATTGAAAAAGAGTTTCTTATTGTTCAAGTATGCAAAGAAACAAGAAACTTTAGTAATATAAGGCAACTTTAATACATATACAAATAAGTAAGACTATAAACATAGTATATGAGACTCTATTTATTAGTAGATATTGTTGCTAAAGTATTAGTGGCATTAGTAACTATGTATTTATCTATGTGTTTGTCTATTCCTTTGAAATTCTTTTATAAGTTCACAAAGGTTAAATAAAGAATTTCTTAGTTTATTCTGTTTAGTAATGAAAAAAAAAATAAAAATAAATATATATAAAAAATTGCAGTTTCATAGAATTATATACACAACTATAATATGGCTACTTAAAATGTAACATTTTATAGAAAATGAGAGAAGAAAACAACAACAAATGTAAAAGAAAAATGCATAAGGAAGCAACAATTGAATTTAGCAAAGATTTACTTTTAGTAATTCTTTGTTAAGCAGAGAAGGAGGGCAAGATGTAGACATTTTATTTCTTGGAAATTATTAATATTATTCTCCTTTTTGTCTTCATTTAAAATACGTTTAAATAGAACTATATGAATTTATTAAGATTTCAACATAAATCTAATAAATATTTTACTTTAAACAAAGTTTATGGGATTATATAAAAATAATTTATTTTATACCTTAAATAATTTTTAAACAATATTTTGCTTATAATATAAATAAAATAAATTTAGTTTGTAATTTTATTAATTTATTCTCTGGATCTTTGGTTTCTAACTTTTTATACTTAATCATGTTAAAAAACTAATTAACAAATTAAATATGAACGTAACTAATTAAAAATGTGCGTAATGTAAATGCAATTTCTTAAAACGAAAATAGTTTTAATCATACTTTGTGTCTTTTTTTTTTCAATGAAAAGTTCAATAAAAAAATGTCCATAAATTTGAAAATTCTGAGAACAAATATATTATTTTTAATTTTATTGTTTATATAAATTTTTCTTGTTAAATCTTAAAAGTCAAGCAATTTAATAATTCTTCTATAGAAATACTATCACGTGTATGTATATTAATCGAAAATTTGTATTTATTATTTTTTCATCCCATAACATTTGGATAAACTTTTATTCCCATAGATGACTGTAGGTGTATAATAGGTATTGTTATTATTGTTTATATTCAGCCTTGATTAAATCATGCATAATATTTGTTCTAGTTAATATTCACAATATACTAGAGCTCATACTATATGCTGCTATATTTACTATACACCACCACTACTATAACAATTCATGTGTGAGTATATTTCTATTACTACTATTGTTTATTGTGTTGCTTAACAATCTGTTTTTATGATTTTTTCTATAAGGATGTTTACACATATGGTCTATTCACAAAAACTAATACAAACACAAGAACAAAAAAAAAACAAAACAAAAAACCCTGCAAGAAGAGAAAAGTTGCTATAAAGAAAATAAAGAAAGAGAAAAATCATAAAAATTCATAACAAAATTTTGACATACGTTTTATAAAAGGAAGTACAACATACTACTTACTATAGTATAAACAACAATATAACCAGCAGCAGCAACAACAATGCCAACAATATAAAACAAGCACTTAAGGCAATAAGTCAAGACATAAACCTAGTCACACTCATACACATACACACACAAGCAACTAACAACAAATACTATAAAGTAATAACAAAAGCCTACTTATATTAAACAAGAATTTACCAAACTCAAAGTAAAAAAAAAATAAAATCAGAAAAATATGAAAGAGGATGAGAAAAAACCAAAGAATGTTTTCCTAAAGTAATATTGAGTAAATACCAATACCACCACAAGACCAATAATGGCAAAAATAAAAAAGAAACTAATATAAACTGTTACAAGTGCGTTCAAAATTGTTGGACAATTTCAATACACAAAAAAATATATATATAAAGGTTACACATGTGTATCTACACATACACATTTATTTTTATATTATTTATATATGTAGGTACATACATATGTATAAGTAAGTTAAATCTATTACACTACTTTATTATGACCATCTTTTATCCAATAGAAAATAAACAATTTTCTCCTGCCTTTTATATACTGCTTTTCTTTTCCTTTGTCTTCTTGCTGTTGTATTTTTTTTGATAATTTAGTTATAAAANNTTTTTTTTTTTTTTTTTTTTTTTTTGATAATTTAGTTATAAAATACAACCTTGACAAAATATCACATCCGTACAGCAACTACTTCGACTGCCACTACAATACCAATACCAATATAAAATAAAAAGAAAATGATGAAGTAAATACAGTTACAAACACCTTTCATTCAATTTATTATTAACGGTGTTTGTATGCTTGTTTGTAAATGTATATGTGGCTATATTTTGTCTTGGTTGTTTATTATATTGTCATGCACGTACATTCACATATACACACACGTACACTCACATTCTTATAAATATTTTATAGTGTCCCCATAATGACAAAATACCAAAGGACATCCTATACGGAAGGGAATCCTCTTGCTTTAACAAATTTTAACATTATTTTTTGTTGTTTTTGTTGGCGTTATTGCTTTTGATGTGGTTGTTATTATTGTATGCTGTCAATATGGTCTCGTTTAGGCCGTAAAGAGTATAAATAAATGATTGCCATAAGAAAACAACAAAAAATATAATAAAACTCACCCAAAAAATAAAAACAACCAAGTAAAATCAAGTAATGTCACATATAGGTAGATTGAAGTAAATCATTCTGAACTCTACATTTGTGGAGATTTTTAAGGATAAGTTATTTACTAAAAATATTATTAGAATTAAGCTTCATTTTAAATTAGAATGAGCATTTTCTCCTTGATTATTTACTTTTAAGTTTTGGCGATTTAATTTTTTTGTTTTTTTGCGATTTTTTCCTTTTTTTTTTTTTAAGTCATGACAATTAAAGTATTTTTTCTTTTTTTTAAAAGTCGTGACAATTACGGCGTCTGAATATAAATATGCTTACATCTAAGTAAATATTCTATATATTCATAATATATTAGTCTATTTATTTTATAGAGGAGTTTTTAAATAGAAAAATATGTTTTTTTTTTTCTATCTCACAGTGTAGTCGCACACAAGTATCAAAATAATTATTAATTTTAATCCTAATGATTGAATCCTATAATGTTTCTTGTAGGGTACTTTAAAAAACTTTTATTGTTTTCTTGTTTTGTTGTTTATAAATTGAGTTATTGTTGGTGTTGTTTTTCTTATTTTCATCACTTGCCTTTCATCATTCCCTCTTCTACTAAATGATATTGTTTGTGGCAAGAAAATAAAAATAATTCACAAATTTGTTTGTGTTTAAAATTTTTAGGTCCATTTTTTAACAAATATCTTTCCTTCTTTTGTTCGAATAAATAATATAAAGAATGAAAGAGAAAACAACTTCAATTTAACGGAAGTATATTTAAACTTTATTTTATATCTTTACAGGTTTAGCTTTTTTCGAGCTCAATGTTTTTCTTCTACTTATTTGGTTACAGTTTTTTTTTATCAGGCTTCACTTTTTTTTTCATTTATATATTTTTTTCTTGTAACAAGTTAAACAATATAAACAAGAAATAACGCAAATAAACATGTTTCAAGGGAACAATGAAATATTTTTAACGGCTGTTGTTTTTTTGTTGTTGCTTTTTCAAATTATTGATTATTAAGTGATAAAATGCTACTTAATGGCCAAGTCATTTAAACAAACAAAAAAAGGTATTTGTATGTTTTTTCTTCTTTTTTTCAATAAAGATACTAAATACAATGAAATTTTATTTTTATTTATGTTTGTATTTCTTTGTCCCTTTGTAAAGATGAGGATTAAAAGGGATTTTTATTTTAAATCAAGAAAAAAATAAGAATAATAAAAAGAAGGAATTTCATTAAGCTACTTAGGAAATTGAAAAATTATGTTAATTGTTATCAAATATATGTAGAAAATTTAATGGAATTCCCAATAAATATTTTTGAGTTATCAGCAATATAATTAAATTTAAATTTTCATACAAATTTCTTTAAAATTATTTCATGTTCTCATAAAATGTAAAATAAAAAGTTGTTTTAATTATAGCATAGAAAAAAAGAAAATCCAAACTTTTAATCCAGTGTATGACAAATACATTCATAATAAATCACATTATAGCATATATGTATTAATATTACTAATACGCGCTGCATACCTTCAGTCGTTTTGAATTATTTTAGCTTTTTTACATATAGAATTATATCTTTACGAATTATATTTGGTACTAATCAGTTCCATAAAACAACAATGAATATTTTAATTTTATATATTGAGTTATATAGAGTTATATAGAAATGAGTTTTTCTTATTTATTTAAATAATCTAACTGCAGTCATAAAAAATGCTAAAATTATTAACATAACCAGGTTTTTCTTTTAATTTCATAATATATGGGAGATAAGCATATATTAAATTAAGGTGATTAAAAATAAATTAAGAGACTTATAAATAATTAATTTTTAAGGCCTGACATACATTTTGCTAAAGTTCTCTGATAACTCTTTTTATTTATGTCCTTTTGTTGTATGAGAACAAAGCATTTTGAGTCGGCGGCCTATGACAATGATTTTTTTATTTATTATTCAAGAAATGTACCGATTTTTGATCTTCCGTAATGATCCTCTTCAAAATGATAAAATTTTTTGTATTCCAACATCATTTCATTAACATGGAGCTCCATTAGTAACCAGATTTTTCAAATGATTCTAAATTCTCATATGTTTGAGACCACTCCTGGATCCGATGTGCATTTGTAGTAAAGTCGGATCCCACATTTTTTATTTTTTCACACTCATTTTTAAATCAATATTATTATTTTACCAAAAATTAGCCTGAAATGTCTCCTTAATTTATTTTCCACAATTTATGACCATCAACTCGGACACCCTATATTCCACCCAATTTAAAAATATTTTAAATAATTGCAACAAATGCTATAGAGTGATTAAAATTAAATAAGAAATCAGCTAATGAATTAATTTACAATAGATTTATATACTTAACTTAAAGTCTTTAAATACCTGAATCAAAATATTTCCCTTTACTTACCATCAGTCTGTTTTCTCCAACTTAGAACAATAAACAATAAAATACTCCTTCCTTAATATCCCGTTTTTATGAAGAGCATTTTACGAATTGTTTTCCTGCATTATATTTTTTGCTAAATGGTTGCCAAAGTACCTTTAATAATTATTTCATGGTATTTTAACCATCACCAACGTTCTCTGCTAAATATCTTACAATATAATCATAAATTACAAGTTAATGCAATTTTACCTTCTCATTTACTATATTTTTTTATTTTTATTAAGCTTAAGATACAACAATAATAAGACAAAAACAAAAGCAAAAAAAGAACAAAACAATACAAACAGAACAGAACAACAAGTTAAAATAGAAAGATCCATTAACGTAAATAACCACAACAATAATGTATTGTTGTTATCATCATTAACAAACATTGTTTTGGCTAATATAACTACTTAACACAAGCCCACACATACTTACACATATATTTATTATATATAATACTCATACAATAATACTTTAATACTTATACGTACAAAAACATATCCCTTTTTTTATTTCACATACGTATCTACACACATACTATATATCTAGATAATCACTGGCAATATTAAACAATAACACTTCATAAGAATTTCAAAAATTTTGTAATAAAGTGAAATGCCAACTGAATAAAACAATTGTTTTTTTTTTTTTTTTTTTTTTTTTTTTTTTTTTTTTTTTTTTTTTTTTTTTTTTTTTTTTTTTTTTTTTTGATACAAATATGTATGCCTGAGTGTTTATAATATAATATATTTACAAATATACTTACTTATACATATAAACACTTAAAGACTAATTAGTAAAACTCATAAATAAATAATAAAAGAGTCACACATAAAACCGTACAAATTTACATGTACATGTGGCCAACAAAATATAAAACAGTAAGTTTTTATAGACTGACATTGTTGTACACAAAATAAATTTTAACTTACTCACACATGTAGAAAATATTAACAATGTAGAGATTTGAAATGACATGAAAGTGGATGATACATTTAAAAAGTAAAATACATGACAATAAGCAAACTGTTACTACTTATATTTTTTACCTTTAGAGAAATGTTAATACACTTAGTTTGTCATTAAGTTTGTAACATATTCCTACAAAGGGGGAAAGTGTAATGTGTTGTCAACATTAGACTTGTATTATTCTAAAAGAATAGTAGAAAAAAACACTTACTTATATAGAGAATTTACATATACTAATACATGCTGGATCGAATGAGTATAGTAATCAACGCTATTCACAGGACCAAATTCAGAGTTTACAAAAAGACCACCAATAAGTAAATAGAGAAAAATAAAAAAAGAGTAACAAATAGAGCTGCGACAAATGCGTAAATAAAACGCTATTTGTGAAATATTAAGAGGTCTTTAATATGCTTCTTAAATGTTACAGTAATCCAATGAAATATATATATTTAGATAAATATAAGGTTTCTATTATATCTTAAAATGGTATTGACTATTTTTATCTATTTTTGTATAAATTATTCCATACTAAATGCAAACTAAATTATGGAAACCAATATCATTTCCAATTATTTTTGTTCAATGTCTAAATACAAGAGTTTCAATTTTCCTCGAAAAACTATTTTAAATTATAGTTTATGCTCTAATTGTGTAATGTAACATTAAGGTCGGCAATGAACGTTTAAATAATTTCTCAACCATTTGTTCATTGTTTCTAAGAGAGTGTTAAATAACTGATATGGTTATTGTTTGGCAACGACTCACAATACACAAAACCTTCTTTAGCATTTTTTAACTTATGTGTTTGTGTATGTCTGACACAATGTAACTAAATTACTTGCTTTTTCTAACAACTACCAAACCAAAAAGAGAAAATCAAAAACAATTGAAAATCTTTGTTATTTTTCATCTTGTTGTCATTTTTATGTTTTTATTTAAAGTTCTTTTTATTAAAAAGTAGCTAAAGCAACAGACAAAAAAAAACAAAAAAAAAAAATTTAAGAAACAAGAGATTAAAGAATAATAGGGGCGTTTGTTGTTATTGCTATTTTTGCTATTAGTTTTTGTTAGTGTAGTGTATATTATTATTGTTATTGTTGTTTTTGTTGCTGTAGCACCATGTTTAGTTTAGACACTTTTAGACACTTAAAAGCTCTTAAGTAATCCAATTACTCTCACATGTCATGTATACCTTTAAAATGTTACTCTTCATACTAAACAACCAAACAAAATAACCCAAGCATCCATCCATCCATCCATCTATACCTAAATGTACACATACTCTCATACACTTACTTACACCTACACATAATGTTGTTCCTGTTCCTGCTCATCCATATTTACGAACATACATTGGAACAAATATTTAAAACACACATTCTCTTACATATCAAAGTACTACAATAGTACTTTTAGTAGTTTAAATGTAATACATTGTTCTTACTTGCATATCTATGTATGGGTGTTAGTATGTGTAGGTGTTGTTCAAGTGTTTAGTGCTAAAATGTATCTGTGCATTTGTCTATATCTATATATATTTATGTATGTGTGAGTATATGTTTGGGTTATTGTGGCTTTTTGTGTGATATAATGATATTAAATGGGAAAAATGATGGAAAGAAAAACTAAAAACAAAAGCAAAACAGACATAATCTTAAGTTTTCTATTTTATATTTTTCCCTCCCTTTACTTTCAAGCTTTCAATGTGTGAATGATTTTTTTTTTTTTGTATATATGTTTCAAGTTTATTTCCTATTTCTGGGTGGTAATGGGTATTAATAATGAACAGTTATAAAAACATTTAGCATTCAACGTTACACTCATATATACACTTACACTTTTTTTCAATCTACTAAACCCAGCAGTTAAACAGGTGTTCCAAAGATATGCTCATAAGTTTTTCATTTATGAACTACCAACTACCAACTACAATATAAAACTTTTGCTAAAGTAGTTCCTTCATTTGTGTGTGTTTGTATAGTTAAGGGATTTATAGATGAAAATGTATGTGTGTATGTTTGATATAGTGTAGCAATTTTTAATTAGGATTAAGACGTGAAATTAATAACTTAAATTAAACAAAATACCAAAAAGATTATAATTCATTATAACGAGCTAATAATAGGAGAATGTTTGAAAGTATTAAGATTCTCTTTTTTTGTTTTTTTTTTGCGTGTGTATTTTTTTTATAGGAAATAAAATGCTTTCCAAAAGTTTTTCGTAAGACAACACAAAATTTTAGCATTAACTTTATGTTATTATTAAATAAACTTTTTCCAAGATTTAAAATTTTAATTAAATTCTTAAAATTTTATATAAGTTTAAAAAAATACTGATTTTTAATAAAAATAAAAGTTTAAAATTAAACAATAAATTAGAAAATATTAAAGTTTTTTATAATGAATTTAATTGCCAAAATTATTCCTCAAATTGAGATAAAAAAAATCTTAGATTTAATGATAGGACCACCCATAAATTTGCAGAAATTAATAGAAAAATAATTATTATGGAGTGCGCACAAAAATCTAGTGCTTATAACATTTTTTTCAATTAAAGAAGAATAGACCAGAAGCTTCTATAGAAACGCTCGAATGGAAAGAAATCAGTGCCTTCGTACAAGATTTCTTTCCAACATTCAACACTAAGAAATACAATGTATATTAATTTTTCTGGCTTAAACTCGCCACTTTGCCGTCAAAGCACCACTTTGCAGACAAAAGACATTTGATATTGGGTTAAAGAAAGGATTGAGTATTTTCAAGTTATGGCTATTTCTATAGCTAAGGAAATTTATGGTCTTTCAAAAATCTATTAGAACTAATCTATTCTCGATTAACTCACCATCGTATTCCATTATTTTCACTAAGTACTTTAGATAAATTGGAATTTCAAGAAGAGTTGGTCACTGCGATATTTATAGTAAGAGAAGCTATGTATGCACTATACAATTGGAAAGGATAACGTCCCAAATTCAACTGCTGGACAAAAACTTAAATCTTTTTCCATAATAAACTAAAAATTGCAAAACTTATTTCACAAAAAATTAAATTTTAAATCGCTTCTAGAAAAGTCTTCATCTTTAACTCAAATTTATAAGTTAACTACAACAGTCCTTAACAGAAAGTAAATTTTCAATAGATTCATGTACTTTTTGCAATTTTGTAAGAAGAATTGCATGCACTAATTTCTTCGTATGCAGTGCTTTTGTAGTTTTTTCAAAAGAAAACTAAATTATATTTAACTCTTTTATATAACAAAAACCATCAAAGAAATTTTTAATTAATTCTCAATAAAACATTTGTGCATCAAATATTAAAGCAAATCACATATTTTTTAATATAATAAATAAAATTCTATGAATTTCAATTAAAAACTTCCAAATTCCTTATGCACAAATATGTTATTGAATTAGAAAATACTTATAAATTACTTATTGTAGCTATATAAATGTATTTTCCTAGAAATTGTTATGAAAACTTACACACACACACATATATATATATATATATCATATCCTGAGTATTATTTGCTACTATACTATGAGTTACAACTTTAAACATTTCATCTAGTTCTTGAATGATAGAAAAACAAAAGTTGACTTTGTTTGTCTGTTTGTTTGTTTGTTAGTTTGCTAGTTCCTACTAACTTTAGAGGTATTCTTGTAAAGCTTCACATTACTGACGTCTACTCGTAT
Source organism: Phormia regina (assembly GCA_001735545.1). Lineage (NCBI taxonomy): Eukaryota > Metazoa > Arthropoda > Insecta > Diptera > Calliphoridae > Phormia > Phormia regina. The sequence goes on from MINK01000632.1 coordinate 10,789, forward strand.
ACAGTTTGAATAACGTACATAATACTTGTAAACTTTTTAACGTAACATTATGATTAAACTTATAAAAAAAACAGCAAAAACAATAAGAATAATATTGAAACACACTCCTTCTCACACACACATATAGTAGAAAATAGTTACTAGTACACATACTTACAAATAAAAAAGAAATTTAGTTTGTTAAATTCTTAAATGTGTTGGTGGTGTATCTTTGAAAGAATAATCAAGCAACTGCACAGTGACGCACTTGCCAGGGTATCTTATATATTTTCTAACTGCTTAAGATTCTTAACATATAAATATAACAAATAAATATTTATATTATGTAATCAAAATTAATTGAAAAATTGTTTTTTGATATTACTTTCATGATACGCTACTGACTTCTTTTATAAAATTTTTTCAATCACCTTTAAAACTTCTTTACAACTGTTAGAGGAAGCTGGCATTTTTTTCTTATTCTTTTTCTATTTTCCTCTTTATTTCTCAAAGTGGCAGTAGTACTTTAAAACTCATACACGAGTATTTGAAGTTGAAAAAGTACGCAAAAGTAAAGAAAAACAGCTGCTATTAAACAAGTATGAGTCGAGTATGACTACAAAACTTATTTCCAAGTGATCACTTTTTACCTTTAACATTTCTAGGGGAGAGAAGAAGTCTTTTTTATGTTTTCATTTTTTTTATTATTACATGTAGAACATTTCTTATGAATCTGAAAAGTGAAAAGCGTTAGTTTTTTAAGCTTTTTACAAGGTAAAAGTTACAAAGAAAAAAAAACGAACAGAAAAAGTAACTTTGTTAGTATGAGGTTTAATACTGTTAAATAACAATATATAATATACATATGTATATAACTAGACATATATGTGTTAGTCTATACACCAAATAAAAGTAGTTTATGTTAACTATAAAAGAGAAAAAGGAGATGTTATCTCATAGTCATAGATGTCCTTGAAATTAATGAGATAATAATTTTAATAATATTATTAAATTTATTCATGATATTTAATCAATAACTTTCTGGGTAATTTACTGCAAGGGAAGCATTAAAAGTTGAATCCATATAGCTTTTTCTATTTTCACTAGAAGTAACCACAAATATGCAGTATAGAAGAAAGGATAATAATTTTCTAAATTCTTAGTTGAAATCTTTTATTTTTGGATAAACCATTCTGTTATGAAATATTTACTAATATGTTTCATAAGCTTATTTTAGTTAGAAATTGCATAAGGTATTATTCCCTTATAGGTGCTTGTTTTTTTTTTTATAAATCCTCCAAAAACGAACAAAATTTAAAAACATTTTGTACATGTTAGTGTTGGACGAAAAACGATTACAGCTGGTGCCTCCATAGAGACCAAGAAAGTTGAGTTAAAAAAAATACAAATAATTTCTCCTGTGCAACAACAGAATATTTTTCGTACGTCGTGCCACCAAACAACGTGCTGAACGTAAAACATTTCCCACTAACTGCACAAAATAGTTTTTCTTGGCAAATTTTTTATGGCTAACGATGTTAATGTTTGGTTAGTACGTTTAGTACTTTGGATAAACTGTAGACGGACGGTGTGTATAATATTTTAAGTATGTATTGAAAATATATTAAGGAAGCTTTCAGAAATACTTTGGGTAATTTCAGAAATATAAGGAAAAAAATTTTTAAAATATTATAATTAAAATTTGTTAAAACATTTAAAAAAATTATAATAAAAATTTTGAGAAAAAGTTTATTTAAATAAAATAGAATTTAAGTTTTGTTGATAATATCCAAACTAAAATTTTCTAATATACAAATGGTTGCACCCTTAAACAAACACATACTGTAGTTATCGTTGTATCTAGCACAAGAAGTTTTCGCTGATGTCGTGGCTTGGACAAAAACATTTTATTATTTACTATTATGTCATCTTACTACGAGTAGTTTCTCAAAGTATTACTAAGAATTTTTTTTTCGTCATAATAGCGTACTTACAAGTAAAAGTATTTTTGATACCAAATTGTTGGTATGAGTTTTTTTAAAGGTGTAAAAATTCTTTATTAAATTAAATCAAGTTATTGTGCACTTCTTCATACAACATATAGATATAATTTAATTTTCTATTATTTTAAAAGTTAATAAAATTATTCACAAAGTATTCACAAAGTATAATGAACTCAAAAATTAAGAATTAGAGTATTCATTTTACTCGACTTTTTCATTTTTCGAATAATCAAATAACTCGTAAATGCAGTCTTTAAATTACTCGAATAATCGAGTAAATCTCTTAAGTTACTCGAGTTGTTCGATTAATTGATACCTTAACATTTTACTCGATTTTTTAATGTTTATCAATAAAGAAAATAAAAATATAGCTTAATATAAGAAATAGTCCTTCCAAAATAATATATAATTAAAAGTTTTAATTTTTTAACAATATTATTGTAAAAGTATATGAAATTCTATAAACTTGTATAATAAATTGATCAAATATACATTTAGTTAGGACCACTGATTATAAATTGGGAAATCCCCGAATATGAATCAAATGTCACTTGTCCTTGTTCGAGAATGTGAACATTCGCGGCAAAAATTAGTTCACGTTTCCTCGTGTCTACAGTAATTTAGTAAAAATTACTCAAAATAATATTTTATTATATATGTTTTGCCCATTGGGCTGTGAAAGAATTGTGAAAATATGTTTGTTTCTGAATTATTTCATTTTGAAAATCACAAAAAGCAATTAAAAGTTCAAGTCTGAGAATTTACTGGTATTTTAATTCGTAGAACCAATAATATGTTTTTCCAAATCAAATTTATAATCCTTCAATTTATTTCTTATTATTTATTATATTTGTATTAAAATTATTTGCATTTTACTTTATAATATTTTAAAGTGAGGTTTTAATTTTTTAATTTTTATAATTAATAATTGCATATATTCGGTTCTTTTTACTAAATACAATTTAGATTTTAGATTCGAAACATTCTACACAAATTTTTAGAAAACTTTAATAAAAAAAAATAGTTAAAAAGGAAATATTTAAAATATTTTTTTTACTCCAAATATTCGATTAGACAGCATAATTTGCTCGAATAAATTGTTACTCGAAAATCTTGATTTTAATTTATCGAACAGTTATTTCATTTTAATTTGTCGATTAATCGAACAAACAATACTCGAGTGAATACCCTAGTAAGAATACACAACAATCAAAAGAATTCTGAAATAATTTAAGTGAAAATTATATTCGAATCACCTGATTATATACTTTTATATTTTTTTATCCTTTTTTAAATTTGTGAAGAGATAAAATATTTCATTAGTGGGGAAACGAGCCATGGTTTTATAATTTGTAGACTAGAAAAATCTTCTAGTCTTAATATTCTGTTATATAAATAATGTATCAAACGTTATAAAAACCATTTCTGAATGGTTTGTAAGAGAATAATTGCCACATGTATTTTTTTTTTTAATAAAAATTCTTATTTTTCTTTCTTTAGAATTTAGGCGTAACAAGTTTTTAATAGAAGAAATATATAATATTTAATTACCCATGAAATACAATACTAATCTATTTGGGAAAAATGTATGATACTGCTGTAAAAAATATTTTCTAACTTTGCCATTTTTGAATGGATTTCATTTAATTTCATTTAATTGCGTTAGTATGATACTCGAGATTATATGACATATGGGGTTGAAAAAATACATTTCAACACACTGATAAATGTTTCTTAAAAGTTATTTTAATCCTAACAGCTACGAATAATTTTTGGGAGGCACTTTTGAAGACTCGTAAATATATAAATGTGAAATTATTTTTGAGACTGCTATGTAAAATACTCGAACCCATTTAAAAAGGAAATATATTTGTTGAACTATTGATTTAAAAACATTCATTTACACAGACAGCTAACTACGTTTTTAAACATTACTTTTAAACATAAATATTAAATTAAATATTAATCATAAATTTAAGTTTATGGCATCTGCATACAAAGACAAACCCGTATACATATGTAGGTATGTAAAACCTTCATTTTATGTAAAGAGTATAAAAATAAATTAAAATATATATATCAGTTATTATTTTTAGTAAATTTTTTCTTAAACTTTTTAAATGTCATTAAAATTTCACTTATATCAAAAACATTAAAAAAAAAACATTAAAACACATAATAAAAATATAATTTATATTCAATAGCGTTTTGGAATTTATTTAATGTGCACAATTGAAAATGAAAAAATACTTAATAATTCGCACATTTTTTACCATCAATTAAATAGTTTTGTTTCAAATGTATTACAAAATATTTTTAAAAGTATTTATACAAATATTTATTATAAAAATGTAAAAACTATTGTCCAACTATAAACGACCAAATAATAATGATTGTTTTTGGAATAAATCGAAATATAATTGTTTTTATTTACTACATTAAATATTGTAATTAAAATAAAAAATAAAGAAAAGTAATAAAATGAAATTTAATATTATTTTATATTTATATTAATCATATCCTACTAGTATTTTTATAACATGAATCATCAGTATTTACACTAGGATCTCATATGGAGATCAGTGACCCACAAGGGGTCCGTAAGGGTTGCAGCGATATGCTTAAACACACGAATTTCATATATTTAAATTAAGCTAAAATATTAAAATTTCTTTTTTTTATAGAAACTATTTATTTTAATATTGATTATTAATATTAGTCACTGCCATTCTAACTGTTGTATTTTTATTTATTTCATTAATATATTTATATCCAGGACATATCACAATTGTAATAAAAAATCAAGACCCACCAACGAATCGGCAAATAAGCATTAAACCTTAATGAGATTTAACTAAAACATAAATGCTACACAAAATGAAACCGTATTGAATTTAAAAGAAAACAAAACAGAAACACTGGAGAAAAATTTAATGTTTTTTTTCACTCATTCGTAAAAGGAAAAGTGCCACTTAAATAATAAAATAACATAACGACTTAATTTAAATGCAAACAAAACATGAATACAAATGACTTCCTATAACAAACTGAAACAACAATAACAACAAAAGCAACTGCACTAACGACATACAAACAATACATATAAAAACCCACATAACATATATTAATATGAATATACGAGGATAAGAAACAAAATGGTTTTTAAAAATATGTTTCTAAATATTTTCGACATAATTTTATTCCCTATGGTTTTAATTTTCATTTTTTCTAATATATGTATAGAAAGAAACTACAAATGAATTAATATATATATATATAT
>MINK01000639.1:0-35301 GCA_001735545.1 Phormia regina
TTTTTTTATGTTGAACAATTTACTTAAAAACAATAGAAAAAAATTTAGTTTTTATGAGGTGCTATATATTGACAAGTGGGGAAAAAATGTATGTTTTGTGTTGTCGAACCAAAAAAAAAAATGAAAAAAAACGCTTAAGTTTAGAAAAATTATGGGGCAAAATTTAAACCAGTTTTTTTTTTTTTTTTTTTTTTTTTTTGTATGTGTGTGAGTTATGAAAAAGCCCTTAAAAAAATAACAAAAGACCTTCACCTTTCAAATAAATTGATTTATGAAAAATATGTTTGATTTAAAAAAAAAAAATCAAAAAAAAAAAATTATTTATTAAACAATTGTGGTAAATTTTATGAAGAATAAAAAAAGGGATAGAGTTGGGGGGAAAAACGGAAATTGTTTTAATATTTAAAAAGAAAAGATATAAAACAGAAAAAAAAAGATAATAAAACTTCCGTTACATCATTTAAATTGATTTTTTTTTTTTGTTTGAATATTCAATTTTTTATAGTAAATAAAAAAACTAATAATAATGAAAATAGCGCTACTGAAATAAATTAACTACTGAAATCATAGAAAATGCTCAATATATTTGTTTTTTATGGAATGGAAGAAAATTTAATTCAACTAAATCTAATAAAAGATTTTAATTTTCTTAATTTGAATCAATTTTTTCTTGATATTAATCTCATTTTGTGAATATAAATTGAAAACTTTGTCTTCAAACCTGTTTGAAAATTTATTAGAACAATGATTTTTTTTTTTTAAATTAAATAAAATAAAATATTAAAAAATCTAGGGCAAAAAATAATAATAATTAAAATTTAAAATGTTGGAAAGACATGTTTGACGCTCTTAATATATTAAAAGATCTGAAATAATTTTAAAAAAATGTTTGATGGCTTGTTTGAAGAAAGGTTTGTCACTTAAAAAATAGTTCAAATTATTTTCTTAATTTTATAAAAATTTTTCTTAGCATTAAACTAATATTGACAAAAGTTTTGTAACATAAATTGGAAATAATAAACATCAAACTTAGCTTCAAACATTTTTGCAATTTTAAGTATTAAAACAAAATGTTTTTCAATTTTAAATTAAACAAAATTTAATTTAAAAAAATCTAGATGTTTGAAGTCACGTTTGAGACTCTAAAACAACGATTCTCAAATGGGTGTCCGCGACACACAAAGGGGTCCATAAGGACATTTCCGGGGTGTTGCGAAGATTTCTAAACTGCATTTCGCGTGCAGTTTCATGATTTTATAGACTAAAGGCAAAACTTTCATTCGAGAGGATGTACACCTTAACCGCTTGTGTTTTTAGAATTGTTTTCTATTCTAAAATCATCTTTGTGAAGATCCCTTTCAGAAAAGTATAAAATATTTATATGTTTTTAAAGAAAATTATAGTTTAGGGAGAAAATAGTGCAAACATTTTTTCGGCCATAAAATCACAAAATCATAATTTTTGCAATGAAATAAGATTTTTAACATTTGCAGGAAGGGCTATCTAAAGAAAATAAACCAAATTTGATTTTGAATCAAAATATTTAAAAGTATTTCAGTAGAAATATAGTGAAATTCATCCTATTATTGGATCCGCAAACTATTTCCATCAGCAAACATTTTTAGGTTGAATTATTTTTATTCCATTAGATATGTTTTATCCGAAAATACGCTCCTTAGATATAGAAAAATAATGTAATAAATTTTAATTTTAATTTTTAAATTATTTTACTCGCATCTTTATATTGCATTTTATATGATTTTTTAAGTTGTAGTGGGTCACGATTCCTTTACAATATCGAAAAGGGGTAGCGAAGCAAAGTCTTGTGAGAACTCTTGCTCTAAAATATATTAAGGGACATTTGTATGTGGTTCTTAATTTTATTTTTAAAGTTAAATTATCATCTTTATTAAATGATAATTTAAAGAAGAAAATAATAAAAAATCTAAAATTATAAAAAAAAAAAATCAATCACAAACATTTCGTCAAATAGACAAGTTTGAAAGCAAGTTTGAAGCTAAGTTTGATATCAAAAAATTTTATAATTCTTTAGCAACCAACTCAATTTGAACTAAACTTTTATTTTCTTAATTTTAATTAATTTTGGCAAAAGTTTTATAACCTAATATTCAAATAGACAAGTATAAAAGCAAGTTTGAATCTAAGTTTGATGTCTAACAAAATTTTTATAATTGTTTTCTCAAATTGAACGCAATTTGAACTAAACCTTTATTTTCGTAATTTTAATTAATTTTAGCAAAAGTTTTATAACATAAATTAAAAATACTGACATCAAACATAGCTTCAGACATACTTTGAAACTAATATTCAAAAAGACAAGTTTGAAGCTAAGTTTGATGTCTTACAAATTATAATTCTTTTCTCAGTTTGAACGCATGAACCTTTATTATCTTAATTTCAAATAATATTAGCAAAAATTTTATAATAAAAATTGAAAATACTGACATCAAACATAGCTTCAAACATATTTTAAAACTAATAAAAGTTTTTCGTTTTTAATTAAAATTTACTTAAACAAAAATGTGAAAAAAATCGAGGCTAAAAAATATAATACAATTTTATATATTTGAAGACAAGTTCGAAGCCAAGTTTGAATTTAAAATTACATAAACCAATATGTGGAAAAATCTAGGGCAAAAGTATAATAAATTTTTTTAGGTTTGAAGACATATTTGCTGGTTAAAATATGATGAGGAGTTATTTTTATTTCGCTTTTTTAAAGTCGAACTATCTTGATTGAATTGCGAAAAGAAAAATCTATTTTAAAAATATTATTTGTTGGTATGTTTGAAGGTTCGAAGCTCAAAAATATTGTACAAAAATATTTTTATCAATTAAAAAGGAAATAATAAAAAATCTAAAATAAAAAAAAAAAAAAATATAAAAAAATCACAAATATTTATTCAAATAGGCAAGTTCGAAGCCAAGTTTGAGACTATGTTTGACAATAGAAAAATTGGATAATTCTTTACCAAACGGCTGAATTTGAACTGAATATTGAAAATCAAAATTTTATTAATTTTAATGTATAGTTTCCTAACTTTAAATCAATTTTGACAATGTTTTATAACAAAAATTATTGACATCAAACCTAGGCTCAAACATATTTGAAAGCACATAAGTTTTTTGTTTTAAATTTTTTAATTACATAAACTTAAATGTGGAAAAACCTTGGGTAAAAAAAATTTAATTAAATCTTATATGTTTGAAGACATGTTTGATGGTCAAAATATATTACGATCGTATTTATTTATTTATTTTTTTTTTTTTTCTAAGTATGAAGTTCTAATTACGTAGAAGGTATTTAACATCAATTTTAAAAATATTAATTGTTGGAAAATAAGGTTTGAAAGCATACAAATAGTATTTGAATTTAATATTAAAAAAATAATAATTAAAAAGCTATAACTAAAAAAATCACAAACAATTATTCCAATAGGAATGTTTGAAGCCAAGTTTGACGTATAATAAAAGTTAAGAAGCACTAATTTTGTTGTATGGCATTTCTCGTTTAGTATGCATATACTGTATTAATAATATAAGTTTTTTTTTAATTGACTCTAGTTCTCACTATAACTCAGGATTTGTAAAATTAAGGAGGTTTCACCATAGAGCTCGTCATATCTCGAAAACTACTTGTCAGATTTTAATAGAAAAAAAAGTAGCAAAGTTTGCTAATTAAAATTCTCTTTAAGTCTTTCGAACATTACATTTTAATATGAGCAAAAGTTATGGAGATATTAAACAGAATTTCTGAAAGAAAAATAAATTTTATACAGAATTGTGAACAAAAATGGTTTTTCAAAAAATCATAGAAATTTAAAAATTTTTAAAGTTGAAATTTTTATTATTAAATCAAAATGACAAATTTGTTGCAACTAAATCAATACCTATTACATTCAATTCAATGCAAAAATGTTGATTTTATTCATAAATTAGTGAAAATACTCATTTTAATATTTCTGTGAAATTTTTATGATATTTTAATAAGTATTTTCACTAATTTGTGAATAAAATCTTTAATAATGCATTGATTTGAATGTTTTAAGTCTTATTTTATTTGCTACAACTTTGTTTCTATGATTAAGGAGTAAAAATTATAATTTGTATTATTTTCGAATTTTTATGATTTTTTAAAAAATTGCTTTTTTTATTTTTTATGAAATTTAGTTTTGCGAATAAAATCAAAATTTTTTCATTGATTTGTATGGCAAATATATCTCGTTTTATTTGCAAGAAATTTTATTTTATGATTAAAGAATAAAAATTTAAATTTTTATTATTTTAGAATTTTTATGATTTTTTGAAAAAAAAAAAAAAATGTTTCGAAAATTTTTTTACTAAATTTAATTTTTTCACAAAATAGGCTTAATATCTCCATAACTGTTAAACGTATTAAAAATTAATGTGAGGAGGACTTGAAGTCTATTTTCATTAACATTTTTTGGTATTTTTTGAATAAAATCAGTAAAGTCGTTTTTATTATTTTGGAATTTTCATGATTTTTAAAAAAAAAGTATTAAAAAATAAATTTTGTATAAAACTTAATTATTTTCTTTAAAAATTAGACATAATATCTCCATAACTGTTGACTGTATTAAAAAGTAATGTGAGGAGGACTTGAAGCCTATTTCAATTACAATTTTTTAATATTTCTTTGAAGAAAATCAGTTAAGTCCTTTTGGAGATATGCATCAAAATATACTGCAATCTTAAATAAAAAAAATTAAAGTCAACTTTGAGTTCAAAAACAGTTTGAAAATTGTTTCCAGAAAAAATATTAAAGGCAATATATTTAAAACTCTGTTTGTTGCTAAAAACAGAGCTTGTTACATATTTCCAAAAACTTGTTACCTTCTCAATAAAAAATGTATTATACTATCCCATCATAGCGTAGGGGAATTTTTAACAATTTTATATATAAAAGTTTTCAACAACTAAATATGCAATATTATTTCGTTTTTTTACACACTCTGTCACTTTAGGTTTGTGTAAAATTTTTTATGATTTATTTGACATTTTAATTAACAAACAAGTACAAAAAATATATATATATCAAAAACATATGTGAGCGTGCGTATGTCAAAAATTTTTGTTGAGGCATCAACATATAATATTTTTTTCTTTTAATAAAAAATAATAAAGAAACAAATAATAAAGAAACATAAATGGAAATATAATTAAATTCTCTTCCACTACAAAAAAAAAAAAATCAACTCAAATTTTTTTATTTAAGCTGAAATTGTTTGCTGACAGTTAATTGTCATCAATTGATATTGATTGAAATCAAACAGAAAAATTATTTAATAAATAAAATCATAAAAATATAAAAAACATATATAAACCATAAATATTTAATTAAATCAAATTTTTAAATAAAAATACAAGACAATAAATTTAAGGCCAAAAAATAAAAACTTAAATTTCAAATCAATAAAATAAAACAAAACTAAAAAACCCTTTTCCAAGTTTATTAACCCAGGCACAAAAAACCCAAAAAGAATTCACTTTTGTTAAAATTTTGTTATATATTTTTCATAAATTTTTTGTCTATCATTTCCCCCTGACATTTACATTACAAAACTTGCGAATAAAAACATTTTAGAAAGCAAAAGTTTTTTACTCCTGTTTTTGCCTTTAAAAACATTTATTTTACTTTATTCCTTTATATTTTCATTTGCCTAATGCATACATAAAATATTAGCTACTCAATTTCAAGGCTCTATTCCTTTTTGTTAGCTTATCCTTTTTTTGCCATTTCTGTGCTAAAACATAGACCTTTTTTTTTTGCCTTTTTCTATTAGTATTTAATCAAAATTGATTTGAATGATTTATTTCTTTTTGTTGTTGTGTTTGTTAGAAACAAAAAAAAAATGTTTTTTTTTTATACCATTTCATATAATAAATGTCCTTGTTAAAAGAAATTTCAATATAAAAAGGATTTATGGTTGTATTTTAGAACTTGTTAAAATGATTTATATAAAATTTAAATATTGACTGTAATAAAGGAATACTATAGAAAAAGATAATTTTATTATAAATAATTCATAGGTTCTATATATTTTTATTTCATTTGAACAAATAAACCAAATGACCACTTTTTGCCTTACTAGGGGTTAGAAAAGTAAATAGTGTTTAACATTTAAATGTATACTTTTAATACTGCAGCAAGTCTCTGATAAAACAAAAATTCTAAAAAATAACATTTCTTTTTAAAATCAAATGAATTTGAGAATTTAATTATCTTGTGGAATAAATGTCCTTTAAAGATGCCATTTAGCACTAAAGGAGTTTATGAAACAGTTATTCTTTTATTTTTGAATACAAAGCTGACAATTTGTTAACCAAAATTTTTACAGAGAAAATGTTTTTAAAAACAAATTCCTGTATTTCTTTTAACCTGAAAAGAAAATTACCACCTTTTGCACTTCTTAGGGTTAGAGTAGTGGCCTATGTAGAAGCTTGTCTAGTGTTCTGTTGACAATGACTCATTTTATGAGAATTCTTTTAATTTTTTTTCATATTCAAATTTAAAAGAAATAATATAATGAAAATTAAAAATATTTAATTAAATATTTAACCCTCTTAGGATATAAGGAGATAATCAAATAAATTAATTTTTTCAATAAAAAACTAATTTTATGTAATTTTTCTTAAAAAATATATACAAAATATATTTTAAATCAAATTTTTAAAATTCTGGTAAATTTAAAGAAAAATTAACTAAATGATCGATCACCTTTTGTACTACTAGGAGCTAGAGCAGTAACTAGTGTTAACTTTTTAAAAATATTTCTCTATTTACGCTAAAAGTCATTAATCAGAAGCAAATTTTAAATAAAATTTTCTTCGAAATCAATATTAACTAAAACAAATTCACTGTAGTTCTTCATTTAACCCAACAAGGAGTTTAAGAGCTAGTTTTTTTTCCATAATTGAAATTTAATATTTTAATTTAAAACTAATTCTTTTATAATTTAATATTTTAATTTAAAACTAATTCTTTTATAATTTTGATTAAAAAATTATTTAAAAAAAATTAACTTGAAATCATCTTTTATTTTCTGACAAATATACTAAATAATTGAGAGGCCCCTTCTTGCACTTTTAGAGGTTAAAGCAGTAATTAGTATAAACTATTAAGACAAATTCGACTTCTTCTACAAATAAAATTGCCGAAGTAAAATTTAAATATTCAAACTTCAAGAATTAATTTTTATTTTCTGTTCTTTTCTTTTCAGGTAAAACAATTTTTCTTATTAAATTTTTTAAAAAAACTACAGTAAGTAAAAATTGAAATGCTCTCTGGGGTTAAGAATTATAATAGAAAAATAGTTAAAAGTTAGAATGAAATATAAATAAATAAATAAATAAATAAATAAATAAATAAATAAATAAATAAATAAAAAAATAAATTAATTAATAAATTAATAAATAAATAAATAAATATTTCTTTTACAAATGTTATTTAACCCTATAAGGAGATACCCTCTTTCAGCATTTAAATTAAATTTCTTTTTTTTCAAAACTCATATTTTTGAATAAAACAATTATTTAAAGTTTACAAATTAATAAAAAAAAAAAATAAATAAAAAAAAACTATTTTTTGTCGTATAAAAAAACTTTAATTTAAATGATCACATTATGCATAACTAGGGGCTCAAGAAGTAGCTAATGCTGACTGCATTTTTTTTTTTTTTTTTTTTTTTTTTTATTCCTGATTGGCTGAAGTTTTTTAATAAAAACAAATGATAAATTTAATTAGTTTTAACTTAGTACTGCTTCAAGTCATAAAAGTACTTTAACCCTTTAAGAAAATTAAGGGACAGTCTGTTACACAATTTAAAAAACAATTTTATTTTATTATTACATTTTTTCACAGCTATTTAATTTCTTATAATTTTTATTTAAAAAGAAGTTTTAAACTACATTTTTATTTTTTTGAAAATCTAAATATTTTTAAATGAACACCTTTTGCACTACAAGGGGCTTTAGCAGTAGTGAATGTTATTTTTAATTCATCAGTTTCAATTGGAGTTGCTGTTCAGAACAAGTTTTTCATCGAAGAGAAGAATAAATTAAAAATATAATCTTTTTCATTATAAGTAATCTACCAAGAAGCTTTATAGAACTTAAAACACTTCGATTTTTAACCCTTTAAGGGAATTACTGGACATAATTTAATTTCAATATTCTTTATGAAAAATTTTATTTTGTAGAAATTTTGTTTAAATTTAAATTAAATATATTTCAAAAAATATATTTATATTTAGAGATATTAGAGTTGCAGTTTCAAACAAGTTTTTTCACCGAAGAGAGGTATAAATTAAAAATGTAATCCAAAATAGTTTAAAGAGCATTTTAAATATAAGTAACCTAAAAAGAAGCTGAAGAGACTTAACCTTTTAAGGAGATTACTAGATATAATTCAAAATTCACAGTGAATTATTTATAAAAATGTTTGATTTGTTAGATTTTTTTTAATTTAAATCGAAAAAGTTATTTGTATTGACCCATTATTATAGGAATTGGGATAGGTCAAATAACTAGTCCTTAGCTAAAATTTTATTAATATTAAAAATAAAAATTTCTTTAACAAATATTCTTACAAAATATTTATTTATTTAAATTTTGATTAATTAGATTTGTAATAAAAATTTAGTTTTCATTAAAAATATTTGCCTCTCAAGTGTAAAGTGTTTTATGTGCTGTTAACACCTAATAATAAATCATAGTATTACAAGGTATTTCATAAGCCAAAGAGTGAAATTATTTTATGTTTTACATAGATAAAAAATTGAAAATAAATGTCTATACCTCACACTCAAAACACACAGACAAATGTTAGACTTCTAAATATTAACAAGGTAACTATTTTTCTGGATAATAAAAAATTATATTTAATAAAAATTTCAGTAAAAAGAAAACGAGAAATGGTGAACACAAAGATTTCTTTGATTTTAATATTTTTTATAACATTTTTTGAACATTTTTTTATGATCCTCCCTAATAATTATATACTTACATATGTGGTTGGTATGTTAAGTTTTATGTTAAAAGCTCTTTTATTTTAAATAAATTCCTATATTTTATTATTTTGCCTTAAAATAATACACACACACGCACACTCTAGCAACTAAGTGTTTTTGGTGGTGGGTGTGAGAAATTTTATATTTTTTGCTCTGATTGTTTCAGATTTATATTTCATTTAAGTCACTTTTATATATTTGTTTCTTTTTTTTATTTTTTCTTTAAAAAAATATTGTTGTGGTTTTTTGTTAGGTTTTTTATTCAATTTCTATGAAAGTGTGAAACATTTGGTATGTATTGTTATATATAAAACATAGGCCACAGCTGACTGGAGGGTAAAGGTTAAATAGAACGGCCTTTATATTTTAAGAAATTATTAAAAAAAAGTCAGTAATAAAAATAGGAATTATAAGCAAAAGTTGTAAGTAAACATTTTTGAAAGACTTAACGACTTCTAGCAGCACATCAGCAGAAGCATTTTAAAAGGAGTTCTATAAAACCATTTTAAAATTAGTTCAGTAAAAATTTGAAAAAGGGAAGAAGCATTTTAAAAGAATTTCTAAAGGCCTTATAAAATAGCATTTTAAAGGACTTCTATAGGCATTTTAAAAGAACTTCTATCGAAGCTGTTTAATAAGAATTCTGAAAAAGTTTTATAAAAGAAGATTTATAGAAGCATTCCAAAAGAAGTTCTACAGAAACATTCTGAAATGTGTTCCAGAAAATCATTTTTAAAGAAATTCTATTGAAACATTATAAAAGTACTTATGAAGAAGCATTTTTAAAGCACTTCTATAGAAGCATTTTAAAAGGAATTCTGTAGAAGCTTTATAAAAGAAGTTCTATAGAAACATTCTAAAATGTGTTCCAGAAAAGCATTTTTGAAGAAATTCTCTTGAAAAATTATAAAAGAACTTATAAAGAAGCATTTTAAAAGGACTTTCCTAGAAGCATTCCATAAGGAGTTCTATAGAAGCATTTTAAAAGAAACATTTTTAAAGAATTTCTACGGAAGCATTATAAAACGACTTTGTAGAAGCATTTTAAAAGGACTTCTATAGCAGCATTGTAAAAGGGCATTCTATGGAAATATTATAAAAGAAGCAATTTTAAAGAACATTTACATAAGAATTAAAAAATAATTTCTATAGAAGCATTATAAAATGACTTCTGCAGAGGCTTTATAAAAGAACTTCTATTGAATCATTACAAAAGGACATATAAAGAAGCATTTAAAAGGTCTTCTATAGAAGCATTCTATGAGAAGTTCTATAGAAGCATTCTAAAAGGAGTTATAAAAAAGCATTTTAAAAGAAGCGTTTTAAAAGGACTTCCACAGAATCATTAAAATTGGTCTATAAAAAAGCATTTAAAATGGAATTCAGTAGAAGCATTATAAAGGAGTTCTATAGAAGCATTATAAAGGAGTTCTCAAATTAACCTTTTGTACAACTCATAAAAATATTCATTCTACAAGATATCAAAAACTATTTCTGGTGTAACTTCCTAGGCCTGGCCTAGCATTTACTTTCTCTTTTTAAATGCGTTTGCATAAACACTTAAGTTAAATATTTTTATAAAATTATTTTCATTTGTCTTTTTTTGTTTTCTGACTTTTTTTGTGCTTTTTTTTTCTATGACAATAATGGCATGTCAAAATAATCCACTTATTGTATGATAAAGTATGACAATTTTGTTTTTTGTTCACCCCTCTCAAATACATTGTTTTAATAAAAATTTTGTTAGGGTTTTTTTTTTCTTTGTTTGGTAACTATGTAGCTTTCCCCTAGTTTGTTTAAACAAGTTAGGAGGACAATAAAATAACGTAAAATATAAATAAAAAGAAATAAAGATTTATTTTTTTCGAATGCTTATTTAAGTTAAAATAATAAAGGATTTTTAATTAATAAATTTATAAAGTTCTAAAACAAAGGAATTTCAAGCTTAAATTCTATAATAAAAAATCTACCAATTTACTACATAAAAAGCTACAATTTAAACATAAAAAATATAAATTTAAGCTTAAATGCTATTACTTAAAGTGCTAACAAAGTGCTTCTAAAAAAGCTATAACTTTAGCTAAAATAGGAGAATAAAAAAGCTAAGATTTAAGTTGAAATACAACTTTCCGAATTTTAATTTTTATACAATTTTAAGTTTTGGAATAAAAAGAGCTAAAATTGTGTCATAATTAAAATTAAATTTAAAATTTAGCTAAGCAATATAAAAAGCTGTTATTGAAGTTATAATGGTGCTATGCTTTATAAAAATAGAGCAAAATTGTAGCTTAAATAGTAGAATGAATTAAGTTAAAATAAAGCTATAGCCATGTTACTATTTGAGTTACAATTCCACCACATTAAGAGTTACAAATTAAGTCCAATTACAAAAAGTGCTAAAATAAAATAAAAAGAAATAAGATTAGAGCTTAAAAGTAGCTATTATGCTATTTCGATAGTTACAAATTGAGCAGAATTTTAGTGATATAAAAGCTAAGATTTAAGCTAAAAATTTAGTCTTAAACTGTGGAATATAAAGAGCTAAAGGAAAACCAGTGTTGGGCAACAAAAATTCTCCTACTAGAGTTTCAATTGTGCTCTATAAAGAGCTATATTGTAAATTATATTGAGCATATAGAGCTGAATAAATTTATACTATAAGAAAAGCTCATATTAATCTGCCCACAATTATCGTTATTTATATAGCTACTATGTAAGCAATAATTAATATAAAGATCTAAGATTTAAGCTAAAAATGAGCTACTAAAGAAGCCTAAACTTCGGAATATAAAAAAGCTTGAAAAAGCAAATACATTGCTTAAAATGTCCTCCCATATAATTACAAATATTGTTGTATATAAATAGCTTAAATTTAAGTTACATTGAGAAAGTTAAAAAAATATGATAAAGCTAAAATTATACTATCAGAAAATCTTTAATTGTACTATACGTAAAGCAATTATTTAAGCATAATGGGAATATAAAAGAAATAAAAGGAAAGCATTAATTACGCTATAAGGAATGTTACAATTATTAAAGCTTTAGCTGTCTTATTTAAAAGTCTGCTATTTAAGATTTTATGGAGAAATATAAAGAGCTTATTAAAGCTACCCTTAAAGCAATAATTACGCTAAATAGAGAGCTACAGTTACAGCTTAAGCTGAGGAATAAAGGTGAATTAGGAGGCTACAATTAATAAAAAATTCAATAATACATTTCAGGAAATAAATAATTAAAAATTCAGCTCAAAAAGCTACATAAAGTTCTACAACTTTAAGCAAACTTGAATAATATAATGAGCTAAGACTAGAGAAAAATTTTAGTTTTTAAATGTGCTACCATTAATTACTATACTGAGATGTAAGAAGACAAAAATAATAAGAAGCTATAAATAATGCTATAAATGTTATACTACGCACAATTAAAACTTTAATCGAAGAACATAAAAAGCTACAAGTACAGCTATATTTTATGCTATAAGATTTGCTATTATTGAAGCATAAATTATGGAATATAAAGTACAGCAACTTTGGAAGCAAAGTAGCATGAGAGCTACAATTAAAAACTAACTTATACTTAAGCTAAAAATATGCTACATCAAAAACTACAGTTAAGACTAATGAAGTTTTATAATTTAAGCGTAATATAAACACGTATTGCATAAAGAGCTTTAATTCAAAAATATAAAAAACTAAAAATAAAGCAACATTTATATTAAAAAATTTGCTACTATTGGTGCTAGTATTTTGCTATATAAAGTGTAACAATTTTGGAAATAAAGCATTAGTGCTACGAATACAAACTAGATTAATCAAAAAATAACTAAAAAATAAGCTTAAAATATGATACATCAAAAGCTATAATTAGAACTACACAAATTTAGCATAACATTTTAAATTTATATAATTATGATACATAGATTATTAAAAGCTAAATTTAAAGCTAAAATTGTGCTACAAAACAGGCTTTAATTATAAGTGAAACTGAAGAATAAAAAGGGGAAAGTTAAAAAATATAATGAGCTATAAAAAAGGTACTATTACACCATATAAAAAGCAAGAATGAAAGTTTTAGTAAACCAATATATAAAACAAAATATAAAACTAAATTTGAGCTACTGTTATTGCTATATTTGTAGAAAATATTTGCTAGTATTTGGTAAATAGTAAAAATATTAATTACTTATAACAAAATAAACTTAAGCTATTTCTTTCTAAAGAAAAAACATAAAGAACTATAAATTAAGCTGAAACTATGTTATACACATTTTATAAAAAGCTACAATTTTAGCATAACATAAATGCTAAAATTAAAGGTTCAATTAAATATGAAAAAAGGGGAAAGAAACTATGTTACACAAACTCTATAAAAAGCTAAAATTTTAGCATAACAAAAAGAGTATTAGGAGCTAAGATTAAAGCTAAAATAATGCTATAATATGTGCTAAAATTAAAGGTTCAATTAAGGTTGAAAAAAGGGGGAAAGTTTGAAGCTAAAATCATGTTATTAATAAAGGTATTATAATAGAACTTTTATTAATAACATGATTATATGAAGAGCAGTAATTAAAGCTTTAGTAGAAAAATATGAAGAATTAAAAATAAGCTAAAACTAAGTTACTATTACTGCTACATTTGTAGCAATTTTCTTGCAATTATTTAGTAGCTGGTATAATTTATTTTTTAAATTAATTTTTTTTTTTATAAAAACTATTTAAAGCTAAAATTTTGCTGCTATAAGTTTGACATTTATAGCAATTTTTACAAGTATTAAATAGCAAAACAAAATATTCATTTTATATGGCAAAATAAATTTAAACTTTTCATTTTTAAAATTTATTTAAATTTATGATTTCAAGCTACTTGATTGTTAAATTAACTATAACTATTATTTTTCTCTTTTATAAATATTTCAATATTTACTTCATTTATTTAATTATTTAATGTCATTTATACTTTTCTTTTTTATTTAAATGATTGCTGTTTTATGGTTTTATATTGAAATGAACTATTTTCCTTCTTTTTTTATAGGAGAAATATCAAGTCCTTTAGATTTTTATTTATACAGATGCATATGTTAAGGATGCATATATGTATGTACTTGTGCATAATGGATTTAAATGACATGGAAAAAATACATATTTATTTACATAAAGATTTTTACGTTTAAAAAATTTACTTTTTATTATATTTGAAAAAAAAAGAGAAAGAAACTTAAATAACAAAATACAATTTACTGGAAATTTTAATAAATATATTTATTTTATTTCAAATTAAATGTTAAAATATTAAATGTTAACAATATTTATTTAAAATATAGTAAAGCAATATAAAGTTTTATTACTTTTTTTGATTAATAAAATTTTATTTAAGCAAAAATTGTTGAAATTTTTATTTAATAGTAAATAAATATTTTTATTATGTTGCAATAAAATTTAATAGATTTTTAGGGGGAAAAGAGTTAAAATTACCAACTAATATGAAAAAAACTAATATTTGTACAACTATTTTGTTTATAATATTTTACTACTTTCATATATCACATGTTTCCTTAATTTTAAGGGTTAAATAACCTAAAACTTTTTGACTTCTTATATTTATTTTTATTTATTTTATATAAATTTTTATTAAACCTCAAAAAATCCCCTTAAATTATCAACTTGTCATATGGTATTTTCAATTTATTTTAATAAATAAAATTCTCTTCTTTTTATTATTATTCTTAGACATAGTTACTAACTTAAATAAAATAAAACAAAGTACATAAATATCTACTCAATAAATTTGTTTATAGTAAATATCAGAAAAAATAAAAATAAACTTCCGGGGATTTATTCATATTGATGTCAATGTCAAATACTATATAATTTTTTTGTTTTATTTCTTTTACTTTTAGTATTAGTTTTTATTGACTTCACCCCACTCCAAAACGTGTGTGGAGTATTTTGTATTTTATTACGAGTTTCAGGCACACAAGAATATAAGTGTTAAATAAATATAAAAAGAAAAAAAATCACAATGTAAACTATAAAGAAAATATATATTATTTAATATAAGAGGAGCCTTAAAGAAGCCATGTCTTGTTTAAATAAAAAAAAACAACAACAGGTAGTTCAAAATTAATATTAAAGGTTAAAAAGAAATTATAAGGAAATAATAAATTTTTGTGGGGGAGAGGAACATTTTCTTGGTTTTATCAAGATTTTTCTTTTGTAAAAAAAAAATTAAACAATAAACTTGTCTTATAAAATAAAGGAAAGCATATAATAAAATAATAGCAATTAAGGAAGTTTAAATGTTTAAGGAAGTGGGAGGTAAAAAAAGATTAAAAAATTATAAAGATTTTATACAAAATTTTAAATAAATAGTTACTTAGTTAGTGATAAGAAAAATAAATCTCAATTTTATAATATAGTTAAATATTGTTTAATACTTTAAAGCAAATTAAGCTAAAATTGTAGCATTTTTGATAGCAATTCTAAAAGAACTTATATAAAAGCTTAAATTAAAGCTATAATTATGCCATTTAAAGCACTAATATTAAAGCTAAAATTAAATAGCATCATAGCTTTAATTAAAAACTAGATTAAAGAAAATAAAGAACTTAGAATTAAGTAAAAATTATGCTACATCAAAAGCTGCAATTATAACTATATAAAATGCTAAATTTTTAGCATAACATAAAGAGTATTAAGTGCTAAGATTAAAGCTAAAATTGTGCTTTTTATAAAGGTACTATTACACTATATAAAGAGAGGTAATTAAAGTTTTATTAAAAAATATGAAGAACTAAATTCAAAGCTAAAATTTGTCTACTGTTACAGCTATATATGTTGCAATTATTTAATAATATTTAGTAGTTAGTAAGAAAAATATTTATTACTTATAACAAAAAAATATGCTATTTATAACACTATATTTCAAGCTGAAATTATGCTCTAAAAAAGCTATAAAAGGAACTATAATAGGAAAACGATTTTTCTAATATTTAGTTATAATTTCGTATAATATTCTCTGAAACATTATAGCAAATTCAACTATAATTGATAATGATTTTTAAAGAACTACTATAAAAGCTAAAATTGTGCTTTAAAAATATACTAAAAGCCTTATTTATGCTATATAAAGCACTATTATTAAAGCTCAAATTTAGCTATTTACAGCAATATATTTGTAGCTCAAATTATGCTCCAAAAAAAGCTTAAAAATGAAATTATAATAACAATAATACATCTTTAATTAGTAAACATAATATAGTCAAATATTGTCAGCATTAAATTAAATTCAGCTTAATAGTACATTTCGGGGAACTAATATTTAAAGCTAAAATTATGCTAAACAAAAAGCTAAAATTAAAGCTTTAATGGCGCTATTATTAGCGACAAAAACTGTTTTTTACAGAATTATATTCGAAAGGTAAAATTATGCTAAAAAGGCTACAAAAGAAATATTATAAGCTAAAATTGTCTACTTTAAACTAAAATTGTTCATACTAAAATTATAAATAGAACTTCTTTAAATAAAATAATAAATAAAATAATACTATATATAAAATCAAAAATTGATTGTTATACTTCAAGCTACATTGAAGCTAAACTTATGCTATATTGATCTAAAACAATAGCCAAAAGTACACTACACAAAAAGCTAATATGGAAGCTAAAATTATACCTTTATAGTGCTATACTTTGAGCAAAATGTATGCCAAATTTAAGGCAATAAAAATACATATTACTACAAAATAAAAAGCTAAAATTATGCTACAACTAATGATGTAATTGAAACATATTAAGAGCTTAAATTAGAGTTATAAAAATTTAATATAAAAGCTAAAATTGTGTTTAGTAAATAGCTATGCTAAAGCAATACATTTAAGCTAAAATTTTAGCAATATGTGTGCTACAATTTAAGCTAATATTTAGTTTATAAATGAAGGGCTTTGATTAATGCTAATTAAAGCTTAAATTTAGCTATTTACAAATAAATTTATTAAATAAACTAAATAAAGATATGCTAATGTAATACTATGTAATACTATAAATGAAATTATGCTATATGTGGAACTATAAGTAGAGTGTTATATGTAGAGTTAATGTAAAGCTTAAGATGTGCTCCATTGAAAGTCCTATTGAAAGCTATAATTAAATAATATAAAGAACTAAAATGGCAGCTACAATTCTACTATATAAAGGTCTAAATTTGAAGCTAAAATTGTAATATTATAGTGCTACACTTAAAGCAAGATATATGCTAAATTTAAATCTATAAAAATATATATTTATATAAAATTAAAAGCCTTATTATAAGCTACAATTAATGATATAATGGAATCTTTTTAATAGCTTCAAATCAAGCTTAAATTAAGGTAATTAAAATATATGACCAAAGCCAATATTGTGTTTAATAAATAGCTATTGCTGAAGCTGGAAATAGTGTTATATTGAAGACTGAAATTAAATTATAAAAAGAGCTCAAAGTAAAGCTAAAATTTCCGCTATATGAGTGCCGCCATTTAAACTTATATTTAGTTTATAATTGAACTATATAAGAAACTATTATTAGTGCTAATTGTGTGCTAAAATTAATGCTAAAATTGTGCTATTTACAAAGCAAAATTGAAGACTAAAATTGTATTAAATAAAGATTTGCAAGAAAATGTATTACTATAAATCAAATGATGCTCCATTTGTAGTTATTATTTTAAAGCTAAAAATATGATTTATAAAAAGTGTGTAAGTTTTGCTAAAATTTTCCCATTTATAGAGCTACAAGTAAAGCTGTATTACTATACATTAAATAGCTTTCCTTAAAGAGACTTACATATGTACCAAATTATCGCAATTTAAAGATCACCATTTAATGCAAATGCTATTACGTTACAGCTAAAATTTCAAACTAAGATTAATGCTAAAACTTATTGCCACTTAATTTAAAACAATGCTACAGAAATAGTCGCAAATATGGCCAAATTATACTTTCTTAAAAATCTAAAATTAAAACATAACTTTACTACAAAAAACCTACAAATAATACAAGCTGTATTAATTAGCAAAATTATGTATTGCAGATAAAAATAATTTTAGCTACATTTGTAGCTATTTCTGTAGCATTGTTTTTATATTAAGCCAAGCTTAATATTAGCTTTATTCTTAGATTGAAGTCTTAGCTTTAACTTATTTCCAAATTTCTGTCTTTTAATTACAGGATTTTCTTTAATCTCCCTTAAGTATTTCTTGTATTCTAAAATATCTTTTACTACTGACCTCAACCTTTGACCCTATAACCTTGCTTTAATTAACTAACTACATACTTACTATCTATCCTTAATGGTTGAAGTTTTTGCCTAAATCTCTTTTAAACACCACAAATAAAGTGTTCCTAAAGCAATTCTAGCTTAAATAGTCGTTAGTAAATGTTGACACATTTTTAGGTCCAAATCCTTAAAGGCCAAAAAAACAGAAGAAAAAAATACAACTACAACTGGATTAAAAAAAATAAAACAAATAAAATTAAACTTTTCCCAAAAAAAAAAAAGAAAAAAAACTAAATAAAAGAAAAACTAAATACAAAACACTTTATGTCTAAAACTATTTAAGCCAAGTTATGAAACTTTGCTACACATACTTATACAACAACACTTATTTAATCTTTCATTTTTATTAATGTTGTTAGTAGTATTCATGTGTTGTTTGGTTAATGTTTGTAAGTGTGTAAAATTATATATTTAGACAAGTGTTTGTAGCTTTTACTATTTCTTTACTACTCAACTTTATTACAAATCTTTATTTATCTTTTTTGATATGTTTGTAAGCAGGAATGTATGTATATATTCACTAACATATAAATATATCTTTTAGATTCTTGTATTAAGTCACTTTTTATGTTTAAGCAGATTTTTATTATTTTTTGTTTTTCTCTCTGCTTTATTTTATGTATAAATGATGTTAAAGTCTATAGTATGTCTAACACATCATTGTAGGTTTCAGGAGTACAACAAAAAAATGTATGTAGGAAAAAAATTCAAATACATTTTCATTTTGATAGAAATGCCTTAAGCGCCTAAAAGGCTGCTATAACTTTTTCCTGTTCTTGTTACTTTGTTTTATTTGCCTTAAATACTAACGAGATGTTTGTCTGTCTATCTTACAAACTCTTCTCTACTTTTGCATTTAGTAGGCAAATATACGCATTTAGTTGTATTTGTAGTGGTAAAGAGTATTAAGAGATGCCTTGTTATTAGCTGTCATAGTAAAATAAAAAAAAAAATAGTAACAGGCAAGCATTAAAATTAGTTAAAGCCTTAAGGGGGAATGTACGACAAGGTTAAGAAAAGATATTAAATTTTTTTAAGAACATTACTTTAGCTACATTTTCTTGTTACTAAAATATTTATAGCAAATTTTGTATATGTTATCTATTAAGTTCTTGTAGCCTTTTTAGGAATTGGCATACTTCCCTGTTTTTATTTTTCTTCGACAATTTTAACAAATAAAAATCGCTTTGTAGGTTTGAAAGTATTTTCATCTTGTAAACAAATAGTTAAGAAGGAAAAAAACCCCCTACTATAGAACAGGAAATAGAGATAGACAGGGTTTTAAAACAGTTAATGGAAAGCAAGAAAAATAGAGCAGAGTAGAAACTTAGGCGAATTTTTTTACCCTAATAAATTAAACTTAAATAAAATTAATTAAGACCCAAGGAAAATTTGTGTTTTATAAATAGCTACAATTGAAGCCAGAAAGAGCTATAGTTGAAGCTACACTTGTATTAAAACTAAAACTACAATTGTGCTATACAAATATTTGAATTTAATTTAATAGTCAATTAAAATTGAAATCGACTATTTTATGCTTAAAAAGATCGCAGATTATAAATAAAATTGTGCTCCAAAAAGAGCTACAATTTAAGCAAAAAACTATAGCTATTCAAAAGTAATATTAAATGTTACTAATATAGCTTAAATTGTACTATATAGATTACAGCGATAAAAGCTACAATTTAAGCAAAAAACTTTTGTATATAAAGTATAAAAATGAGCTATTTAAAGTTACATAATAAAAGCTACTACTATAGCTTAAAGTGTACTATATAGACAGTAATGATTAAAACTAAAATTATAATAATTAAATATCAAAATTTAGCTACAAAATTCGCCTATTTTATGCTATAAAAAAGAACGGAAATTAAAGCTAAAATTGTGCTTCAAAAAGAGCTGCGTATTTATAGTTAAATAACAAAAGCTACTAATATAGCTTAAATTGACTATATAGACTACCATGTTGAAAGTAACAATTTAGGCAGATTATGTCTACAAATAAGTTATACAAAGAACCATAATTTAAAGGATACTTATGAGATAGTTGTGCTATTTTGAGAAACATAAATTAATATAAAATAATTATATTTTAGCAACTACGTAAAAAGCAAAAATTGGGCTTTTTGTTACTTAAATCATACTAATTAAAAAGCTATTACAAAACTTTATATTGAGCTTTTTAAAATATCCTAAAAGAAAAGAAAATTTTGCTTTAAATGCTACAAATATAGTTGTATTAATATGGTTAGAATTAAGATAAAATTATTGCTATTTAAAGAGCTACCAACAAAAATAAACTAGAAAGTAAGTTTCAGTGATAGCTTCCTATAAAGTATTTTTTTGAATCGTGCCATTTATAAAGCTTTATATTGACATATTTATGTTTATAAGATTTCGGGTACAATTTTGCTTAAACCATATTATTTACACAGCTAATTGTACTTAGAATAATAGCTCTTTAAATTTCATATAGCCAGTAAATATATCTTGATTTATTAGAGAGCAACAATAAATAGAGCTGAAATTTTTCTTTATACAATTGTGTTACTTATAGAACAAAAATTGTTCAATATAAAAGCTATAATTAAAGCAAAAATTATTTTTTTTAAGAGCTACAATTTAAATTATTTATACTTATTTTATGCTATTTTAAGAGCAATGATTAATATAAATGTTATGCTATTTATAGAGCTACAAATTTTCCTTATTTAATCGGTTTTAAAAGAAGCTAAACATTGTGCTATTTTTAAAGCTAAAAATCGTTTACATAAAAACTACAACAAAAGTTAAATATATGCTATCATAAGTAACATAATTAAGACAAATATTTTTTCATTGTACGAACGATTTTATGCTATTTAAACAGTAACAATTAATGTCAATATTGCGCTACTTATAATTAGCTAAATTTATGCTATTATAAGTGCTATTTTTTATTGAAAGGACTAAAAAATGAAGCTTAACCTATTTAATTTAAAGAACTATTAAAAGAGCAAAATTTAAGCTATGTAAATCTATAAACATTTAATGTTAACACAATTATAGCTACGTTTATGCTATTTAGAGAGAAAAATTAAAATTAATATTGTGCTATTTAAGTAGTTAAATTTTCACTTAAAAAAGATTTAGTTCGTGCTAAATTCTGATTATATATAAAACACTAATTAAATTAATACTTGTGCTATTTTAATAATAAGTTATCATTTATGTTGAAATTTAGCTTTTAGAGAACTACAATTAAAATAAAAGATTTTTTAAATTAAAGTAGCTATAAACAGTTAAAATTTTCAATTAAAAAACATCCAGCTCATGCTAAAATCTTACTATTTATAAAGCATTAAATAAATTAAAATTTGCACCATTTTGAAAGCTATTTAGAGAGCTACAATTAAAATTAAAGATTTTTTAAATTAAAATAGCTAAAAATACGCTAAAGATGCTGTATTTAAAAACTGCTATTAGAGCAAAATTTAAGCTATTTATATTATATTTATAAAAATAGCTAAAATTTAACTTTAAAGAAATGTTGTAATTTATGTTACAGAATTACTATTTAGAGAGCTATAATTAAAAATATTCTGCTTTTTATCTGAAAGAACTAAAACTCTGGCTAAACTTTTAATTTAACTGCTATTAAATTATTAAATTAAGGCTATCTAAAGGTCTACATTTAATGTATTTAAGTGCTTTTTAAAGCTATAATTTAACTTTATATTAAGATGCAAATAATACTTAAATTTAAAGCTATTTAAAAAGCTGAAATTAATGCTAAAATTAATGCTGAAACTGAGCTGTCTGCAAGCTATCTGAAGAGCTACATTGAATATTAATAAAGCGCTATTTATAAAGCTAAAATTTAACTTTATTAAAGATACAAATAATTTTTATATTAAAAGCTATTTAAAAAGCTAAAACTAATGGTAAAATTTTGCTACATTTCAAGCTACAATTCATGCTAAATTAATTCCAAAATTTAGCTATATTTCAAGCTAAAACTAAAGCTGAAACTGAGTTGTATGCAAGCTATAGTTATTATTAAAATTGAACTATTTAAAAAGATATTGTTAAAGCTAAAATTGTTTTATTAAAGCAACTAAAAATAACTAAAATTTTACTGTATTAAAACTTAAATTATGTTAGTTATTAAAACTATTACCAAAAGTAGCGCTGCAAACATTTTCTTATCTTACTATAATAAATATATTAAAAAAAAAGTGTTAAAATAAATCTACATTTTACTATTCGGTATATAAAACGAAAATAAAACCAAATAGCAATAGCAAAGCAAAAAAAATACCCTCTTAAAGTGTTGGTTTAGTAATTGTAAGTCGTAGAGATTATATATTTAAGCAGATTTTTTTTTTCAATGCATATAGTAGCTATTATTTTTCTTTCTATTTTTTATTCTCTATATTGCTTTAACATTTTCGCAAATATTTGATGGCACAAAAAAAATTAAATTTATTTAAAAACTAATCATCACGTTTTATAAGCGCGTTGCTAGCTATTTTTAAAAATGTGTTTTTTTTAAGATATTTTTATTTTTGTTAGTTTTCTGTTGATAGTTGGTTTATCAAAAAATCTCATTTAAAGTTTTTCCATTAACTTTTTTTTCATTATTATTTGATTACAAGCCACTCTCAGTTCAACTCTTAACGAAAGAATAAAAAAAAAACTTGAGAAATTTAACTTTACTATTTCGCAATTTTGTTTTTTAGGATTTTTTTCAGGGAAAACAAGGATATTAAATAGTAATTTTTGGAAAAAAGCTTTTAAGTGTTTTAGTGTTGTTTTTTTCTGATAATAGAAACTTATATTTAGGAAGTAAAAAGGAAGTCAAGTTTCATTTATTAAGATTTGGATAAATGAAAATATTAAAATCATGTTTCAATTATTGATTAATTAAAGAAAAAATATTTTTTTGTTAATGTCTTTAATCCACTTCTTTTCATAAAAATCTTTTTGTTTTATTTATAATATTTATTTAAATAACACTTTATATTTTTATTATTCCTTTTTTTAATGCTTAAAAATAAAATATTTTATTCAAGCCTAAAAGCTCAATTATTTATTTAAGCTTAAAAATATGGTCCTTCGGTATCACTTGAAGCTTTTTATTTATTTATTTTTTAACCATTAATTCTTACAAAGTTTTTATTTTACTGTAAATCCCCTCTACTTTGTGTGGTTTAAGTAACGCTATGGTTTCGTGTTTAATATTCATATTTTTATGAAATGCCTCCCTTGCCTTTTAATCTTTTGGTATTGTTTCGTACTTTTTTTTTTTTTTTTTGACGGTTGGGTGTCACAATTTCATTGTGTTTTTTGGTTGTTAATGTTTTGTTTTAAGTTGTATTTTTATTTGTTAATGATGACATTGCCATTGCCATAAGGATGATATATAAAAGAAGATGAATATTTTCCATAACTTAATTGTCAGTTTGGTTATTATTTTTATTTTTTTTATTTATTTAAGTAAAGATTAACTAAAG
Source organism: Phormia regina (assembly GCA_001735545.1). Lineage (NCBI taxonomy): Eukaryota > Metazoa > Arthropoda > Insecta > Diptera > Calliphoridae > Phormia > Phormia regina. Next base: position 23,858 of record MINK01000639.1, read on the forward strand.
TGGCACTTTGTCATACGTAACAATAATAAAAAAAAAATAATAATAATTCAAAGGCATTAATAATAAAAAAAAATAAAAAAGAGGACGCCAGAGTGCAGACAATGAAAGGAATACGATGAAGGAAAAGTTTGGTATATAAATAGCTTTGGTTAAAGCTAAAATTTTGCTACTTAGAGAGTTTCAAATTTGCGTAGTTTTTTAATCCATTTAAATAGCCTTAATAGAAGCTAAAATTCGCTATAAAAAATAATTCTAAAGTTGTGCTCTAAGAAATTAAATATTTAAGCTATAAATTTTAAATTTAAGAAACCAAAATTCTGCTTTTTATTAAGACTATAAATAAAAGCTACATCTGTACCTTAATGTCGGCTATTTATATAACCACCATTGGAGCAACAATTTGTACTATACAAAAGTTACAACTTAAGACAAAATTGTGCTATTTAAAGAGCTAATATTTAAAGTTAAGTTTGACATCTGTTTAAAGCTACAAAATAGTGACAGCGACTAAGCTGAATTCAATTTATTGAAGAAATAATTAAGCTAAAATTAAACTATTTTCATAAGCCATTATTTAGGCTATTTATTTAACTACCACTAGAGCAACAATTTGTAATACATAGAAGTTACAAATGAAAACTAAATTGTGCTATTTAAAGAGCTAATATTTGAAGTTAAATTTTACTTGTATTAAGAACTAAAAAAATAGTTTAAGTCATGATATATAAATAAAGCAGCAATTAAGATGATTTTTGCTATTTATAGAGGCAATAAATAAACTGGAATTAAGCTTCTTGAATAAGCTATATTTGTAGCTGAATTCCAGCTATTTAGCTTGACAGGAGCAAGAATTTATACTAATTTACTTAAATTGTACTATTTATTGAGGCACTAATAAGCTAAAATCAAGCTATTTTAATAAGCTAAAATTAAGCTATTTATTTAGCTGGCACATAATATATAACTAAGACATCAATTAAGTTAAATAATGCTATTTATTGAGGCACTAATAAGCAAAAATCAATCTAAAATTAAACTATTTATTTAGTTGCACAGAAGCACGATAATATTTAAAAGCTACAAATTATAATAAAATTGTACTATTTAAAGATCTTACATTTTAGAATAAATTGTACTATTTTTAAGAACTACAAACATTCGTGATATATAATTAATGCAGCAATTAAGCTAAAATCAAACTATTTTAATAAGCTATAATTGTAGCCTAAATTAAGTTATTTATTCAACTGCAACTGGAGCAGGAATTTTTTGTATTTTATTAGTAACAATTAAATCTAACATCAAGCTTTTTAAGTGGCTATAATTTAAACTAAAATTGAGCTATTTTTAGAGTTACTAATGTAACTAAAAATTAGGCTAAATTCTGCTATTTTATAAATCAGCAATAAGGATAAAATAGTGCTATTTAATAGGTCGCAAATTAAACCATTTGCCCAGCTACAACCGAAACAAAAAATTAAATATGAAATCGTATTAAAATGAAGCTTTAAACTTACTTCTTACACAACTACAATTGAATCTAAAAAGCTATTATTTAGAAGCTAGAGTTGGAAAGAATTTCATACCCTTTTTAGCATTAAAAATTTATACTATGTCAACAGTTGCAGTCAAATAATAATTAAACTATTTAAATGGCTATAATTTATTTATATCAAAATTGATCTACTTTTATGGCAGCAAATAATAAAAAAATTAAGATAAATTATGATATTTAATAAATCAGCAATAAGCATAAAAACATGCTATTTAATAATTCAAAAACGTAGCTTAACTTATACTATATGCACAGCTACAACTATGCAACTGAACTACAAATAAAGCTTTAATAACACTACTTACACAGCTACAATTGAAACTAAAATGCTAATGTTTAGAAGCAAGAATTGGACAGAATTTAATACTATTTTAGCATTCAAAATTCATAGTATTTCAGCAGTTTCAATAGAATAAAAATTAAGCCATTTAAATAGCTATAGTTCACACTAAAACTGTGCTAATTTTAGAGCTACATATAATATAGAAACTTAAACTAAATTATGCTCTTTACTAACTCAGTAATAACAATAAAATTTTGCTATTTAATAAATAGCAAATGAGAGTATAATTACACTATTTACCCAGCTACAATTGAAGCAAAATTTCAAGTGATATTAAATTAACTATAAAAATCATATTACTCACACAGCTACAATTGAAACTAAAATGTTACTATTTGCAAGCAACATTTAGAAACAATTTCGAGCTAGAAATGGAGCTAATGTTATGATCTATATAAATAACTATATAGTTTTATTTAGACAACTTCAACTACTACTTTAAAAAGCTACAATTATAATTAAATTCAAATTATTCAAAGTACTACCATTAATAGTAAAATTGTGCTATTTACAAAACTAAAACTTAAGCTAAATTCTATTTTAAACGAAGCTTTCAGGATGCCCAAAATTATGCTATTTTAAAAGCTATAAATAAAACTTAAAACATATTATTTATCTAAATGCAACTAAAGCTTAAATTTAACTATTTTGAAGTTGCAATAAAAGCCACAATTCTGCTATATAACAAGCTATTTATAAAGTCCTACTACCAACTCAAAGAATTTCTCATAAGAATTAATCATTTTAAATGAATGTTTCTCAAAAAACAATGGCATAATAAAAACAAATGTATCTAAAGTTCAGGCAACAGATGTAAATGCATTTGCATCATGCATGAACCATATGTATTAAACAAAACAGTGTTAAACAAAATTAAATTCCATAAAAAAAAATATTAAATTTTTTAATCAATTTATTTGTTAAAACATAAGTTATTTATTTTAAATTAATATATATTTTTTTTCAATTACTTTTTAAGCTCTTTAGTGAGTGAAACGTTTATTAATACTCATATAATTTTACTCTTTTTTTCTAATTAAAACTTTTAATCTTTTTTTTCGTTAAACACTGTAACTGCAAGTAGATTTTTTATTTTAATTCTTTTGTAGTAAATAAAAAAAATTCTTTGTTTTATGTCTCTCGTAATCGTAGAGTAAGTAGTTGTGTCTATATAAAACTTTTTTTTATGTGGCAAGTCTTGTGATAAATACAATCCATTGTTAATGAGTGCCATAATAATTAATGAAGTCATGTTTTAAAAGCTGTTGCTGCTGCAAATGATTATTATAGTAATGATGATAATTATGATGATGATGATGACGACGATGGTGATGATCATTTTTATCAACATCATCATAATAATATTAATAAAGGATTATTTTTTATTTGAGCTGTAGTTTTAAATACAATAAAGATTATAGCTGGCAAGTATTAATAATTGTTATATTAATAGGATATTAAAAATAAATTGAAATTAAGAGGGAGTTATAATGAAACAAAAGTTACTTAAAAAACGGCGCTATATAAATAGCAAAAGTATTTGTTAAAATTGTGCTGGAAAAGTTGAAATAAACCTATGCTACAGAAATAGCAGGCATTTGAGCAAAAATAGGCAATATAAATTTCAAGAATTTAAATGTTTATTATGCTACATCAATATCAAAAATATAATTTAAAATATATTACATAAATATGAGATACCAGAATAATGCTTTAGAAATAGCAATAATTTGGGCTAAAATTATGCTATTTAATTGTGCCACATAATTAACAGAAATAGCAGCTAAGATTAAGATACATAAAAAGCGAGAAATAAAGCTGAAATTATGCTACATAAATATCTAGTATATGATCTATAATTTAAGATTGAAATTGCGTTTTCTAAATAGCAAGATTTGAAGCAAAACTACGCTACATATATAGCTAAAATATTAGCTTAGATTATGCTACATAAATGGCTGAATTTAAGCAAAAATTGTGCTACATAAATACTAAAAATATCGGCTATAATTTTGCTATTTAAACACGAAGAATTTAAGATAAAATCATGCTGTAGTTAGTTATTAACTTATGAGGTAAAAATAGCAAAAATGTGGGCCATAACTTATCTATAAAAACAGACAGAATTTAAGCAAAAATTGTGCTATAAAAGGTGCTAGGGTTCAAGGTAATACTGTGCTACATAAATAACTACAATATGAGAGAAAATTGTGGTATATATCTAACTATATAAATATCAAAAATATGAACTATAATTTTCATATAAAAATAGAAAATTAAAGCTAAAATTGTGCTACATAAATAGCTAATATATGAGTAAAAATTTGTGTTATATATTTTGCTATATAAATAGCATAAGAAACTATGCTAAAAAATAGCAAAAATCTAAGCAAAAATATGAGCTATAACATTACTATAAAAATAGCAAAAATTTAAGCAACATTTATGCTGTAAAAAGAGTTACAATTCAAGCTAAACTATGTCACATAAATAACTAGTATGTGTGAAAATATATTATGGTATATAATTTGCTATATAAATAGCAAAAATATAAACTATAACTTTCCTATAAAAATGGAAAGTTTAAACTAAAATTGTACTACATAAAAGACTAGATGTTAAGCTAAAATTGTGCTACATAAATAGCTAATATATTTTCCTATAATAGTATAAGAATGAGCTATAACTTTGCTATAAAATAGCAAAAATCTAAGCTATAATTTTGCGTTATAAAAGGTTAAAATTTAATCCAAAACTGTCGTGCATAAATAGCTAGTAATTGTGGTATACATTTTGCTTTATAAATAGCAAAAATATGAAATATAATTTCTGTGCACAAATAGCAGAAATTTAAGTTAAATCTGTACTGCAGAAGTAGATAGTAAATGGGCTAAAATTGCGATATATTTTTGCTATATAAATGGTAAAACCATGATATACAATTTTGCTATATAAATAGCAAGAATTTAAGCTAAATTTATACTATATAAAAAGCGAAAATTCGAACTAAAATAAAGCTATAAAACGAGCTAGAGTTTAAGCTAATTTGTGGTACATAAATGAGATAAATTTCTGCGGTATAAATAGCAAGAATTTAAGCTAAAGCTGTGCTGCATAAATAGCTAGTAAACGGACTAAAATTATGGCATAAATTTAGCTATATAAATAGCAAAAACATGATATTCAACTTTGCTTTATAAATAGCAAGAATTTAAGCTAAATTTATATTATATAAAAAGCGCGAATTTAAGCTAAAATTGTGCTATAAAACGAGCTTGAACTTAAGCTAAAATTATAGTACAAATATGATATAAAATTATGTTATATAAAAGTCAAGAATTTAAGCTAACTTTGTAGAAATAAAGTGCTAGAATTTATGCTAAAATTATGCTCTACAAATAGCGACATTTTAAGCTACTTTTTAGGCTACAATAGTGCTACTTAAATAGGAAAAATTTTATAAAAAAATAATGCTATATAAATAGTAAAACATAAAAGCTAAAATAATGCTATATAGAGCAGTTCAAACTCCTTTACATAGGAAGTTCCTACTGAAGCTAGATCTTCCTTTAAAAATTAAATACAAATTTACATTTCTTCCATTTAAACTGCAAATATTTTTAACTTTTTTTCAAAGCTACTTTACGGTCAGGATCAAAAAGTTAACAAAAAAAAAACTATTTTTAAATTGTAATAAATTTTTATATTCAAAAAGATCTTGTTATAATTCATGTTTAACTACAAAATAGTTATATTTTAATAATTTACTAAATCTCTCTTGTTATTTTTGTACATTTTTATTTTTATTTCCTTTTGGCAAATATGTATTTATACATATGTTTGTATGTATGTGGGTGTTGCCCGTCATGCTTCTATAAATGCAGTTTGTTTTAATGGCAACAGCAGTGGCAAATAAGTTAAAAATACAAAAAAGGAAAAAAAAATCATGTATTTTTAACAAAAATAAAAAAAAAAAAATCCCTAAAGGTTTTAAATAAATGTTTGCCATGTACTTTATGTATACATGGAACACGCGGTTGGGTATATGTATTATGGACATTAGGGTGGTTGTATTAAGAAATTAAATTAAAAAAATATTAAAAATAATTTAAAACATGAATTAAAAGTTAAACGAAAGTAATAAATATTTTCAATAAATTTAATATTTTTCTAAAAACTTTTTTTATTTCTTAAACATTGAATTATTTACTTAAAAATATATTTAATTTCTTAACATGTTTTTTATAATTTTTTTTGAAGTGTTACCTTAATAATTCATTGTTCATAATATATAATGTGTGCTGCTGCATTTTGATTGTAACTCTTTTACTAAAAAAAATTAATATATATAATTGTATAAATCTAGAGGTCATAAAACTTGAAATAAAAATTCTATATAAATATTAAAATGTTACAACAATGTTTCCAGGGTGTTTTATTTTATACACTTACATAATTCAGACTGTAAATTACAAATAATTTTAAAGTAATTTTCTTTGTAAGGTATTAATTTTAAAAAAAAACTTTAAAACTTAAGCAATAAATAGATTTAGGCTTTTTTAAAAAATTAATTATGCTATAAAGTAAATTTACCCCAAATGTTTAAAATAATATAGATTTAAAAAACTATATAAAAGATTTTGATGTGCTATTTATGAAGCTCATATATTAGCTACAATTGTGCTATTTACAAGGCAGCAATTTAAACTTAGATCTTGGGATGTAAATCTAAAATTTAAACCTATATTAGATATATTAATTTAAACTAAAATTTTAATATTTTAGTAAAATATTTGCTATTGTTTGAACTCTAATAAATGTTAAAATTGTGCCATTTAGAAACGTACAATTGAAATCTATATAATGCTCAACTGATGCTTAAATGTTGCTATTTAAAACGACAATATTTTATTAAATATCTGCTATTTTAAAAGTACCCATTAAAGACAAAACTTTGCTGTCTAGTCAGCTACAATTAAAGCTAAAATTGTGTGATGTTTAATTTGCTACATGCTATTATAGAATTCCAATATAAAAATTTAGGCTAAAATGAAGCTATATGAAGTCATATAATTTTGCTAAATATTTGTTATTTTTACAGCAACAATTAAAGCTAAATTTGTGCTATTTAGGCGACAAAATTGAAACTAAAGTTATGCTATATTAAGATGCATTATTGTCATTAAATATTTTTTCTTATTTTCTATTTTCTAATACAAATAGTTACTATTAAAATTAAGAGCAGACCATAAAAATATTGAATGTTAGATTAAGACTACGGAAATTTGCCATACAAAAAGCTAAAATTTAAGCTATATGCATAGCTATATTAAGCATAAATTTGTATTATTTAAAGAGCTAAGATTGTGGATAAGCTATGCTATTTTTAAAGTTCTAACAATAGCTTTATTATTATTAATTTTAGCTAAAGTTGTGCTATTTAAAAAAAAAAATGCGAAATTTACTATTTTCAAAAATTTCAATCATAACTAAATTTGTGATATCTAGGAAGGCAAAAATGTGCTAATAAGAGAGCTAAACTTATGCTAGATTGAAAACTATTATATTCGTGAAATATTTCCAATATAAAGAGTTTAATTGTAATTTTGAATTTAAGAAAAAAAAATTATGATGTATGACATTCTATAAGTGAACCAAAAAATTTGCTATATGAAGAGCTAGTATTTAATCTATATCCAGAGCTATATTACTCATATATTTGTATTACTTAGAGAGCTACGTTTGCTATTAAAATTTTGCTATTTTCAGAGCTCAAATAATAGCTATATATAATTGTGCTATATAAAAAACTATAATTAATTAAATTTTATATTATGCTATTTAGGGAGCTTCTATTGGTATTAAATCTTTGCTATTTTTAGAGCTGTAATAGTAGCTAAACTATGTAGGGCTAAGCACAGAAAATTATAAATATAATAGGAGAAAACCTATGAAAAGTAAAAAGCAAGCTTTTACATTTCATAGCAATTATTTTATTATATAAAAAATAATTTTAAACTATATAGAAGGCTTGATTGCGACTTAATTTGTATAATATTGAGAGCTAAGATTAAAGATAAATTACGGCAACAAATTATTTAGATCCCAAACTTATTTTTCTGTTATTTTGAGATTTACTATTCGAACTAAAACTGTGCTATATCGAAAGCTATAATTAAAGTAAATGCTATGCTATTTAGGGAACTACTGTTGGCATTAAATCTTTGCTATTTTTAGATCTGCAATATAAGCTAAAATATAAAGGGCTGAGTGCAGACAATGATAAAACTGAGAGTAGAAAAACTATAAAAAGCTGCTATTGTAGCAATTATGCTATGATGAGCTTGATTTCATCTAAAATTGTGCTATATAGAAAGCTATAATTAATGTAAAAGCTATGCTATTTAGGGACCTAAAAATGGTGGTAATCTTTGCTATTTTTAGAACTTCAATAGAATGTAAAATATGAATATAGAGAGCAGAGTATGATAATATTGATAGCAGAAAAACTATAAGAATAAAAAACTACTATTTTAGCAATTTAGTTATTATTTAAAAATAAATTTATTTCAACAAAATTTGTAACTTTGAGAGCTAAACTTCAAGTTAACTTTTAGTAATTAGAATAGCTTTAATCGAAGCAAAAATAATGCCAAACAATGTGCTTTAACCGATATTAAAGTTTTGCTATATATTGAGTTTAATTAATGCTGAAATTCTGCTTAATAGAATAACTTATTTAAAACAAATAATTTTTTAAATAAAAATTCTTAAATTTTTATTATTTTGAGAGCTTCAACAGAGCTTCATTTGAACTAAATATTTTACTATATACAATTACAATTGCTATAACATTATTGTATATATATCGAGCTTTAATTAAAACTAAACTTTGATTCATAATGAGCAACAATTATAGCAAAATATTTGCTATCTAGAGAGCCTTAATTGAAGCTGAGAGAAAAGAGTTAAATATGGGAGCACATGAAGGATATTATGTACACAATATTTAAATGATCCAAGGAGAAAAGATTGACTATTAATTCAAAACAAAAAATGCTTTGGCAGACCTAAGTCTAAAAACGATTTGGGTTCTCAAGCAAAGTAAAATGTTTAAAAAATTGTATACTATAAACCAGATCTTTGGAAAGAGCTTTATTAAACAACATCTATAAACTAACCAACACATATAACAAACATGACATTGTTATGACATGACAATGTTTAACCTAAACATTATTAGATTTCCAAAAACAAAAGGGGGAAAAGAATAAAATACAACATTGTAATGAATAAATTATAATCATAACAAATTTCCAATTAAAAATAACAACAATAACAATTTTAGCATAATACTACAAACATATGTATAATAAACAATAGCAATGAAAATATTTAAAGGTAGACAACGTCAGACAATACCAACATAAACAAATGAATAAACCGGGTATTACAATAAATCTGTACTACTTGTTCCCTCATCATTAACATCATGAGTACTTGTTCGACATGTGCAGCACGGCATTGAAGTAATTAAACAATTTCAGCAACAACAAAAAAAACACAAATTTTGAGAGAGTGAGATGAAAAGAAAAAAGCAAATGCAGCAATCATAACTCAACAACAACACAGAATAAAATCATATAGTAAACATTAAAATATCACCGTCATTAGCATCATTGACGCTTGAGTAATCAACGACAACAATAATAATAACAACAGCAACATAAAATAAATAACCCAGCAAATAATTTGAAAACGATAATGTAAACATAATTTTAGACAACAGGGCTTAACATAAAGTCAGACTAAACAAATATTTGAAGAAAATAAATATAAACATTAAGTGAAATATATTTTTTAATTAGGAAAATATCTTTTATTTTATATATAAGTTAAGAGCTATATTTTATTATATTTAAAGTTTTATACCCTTATGCCACCACTTAAGATATAAAATATTTTATTCTATATTTTTGCTTAAATATTTGTGAAGACTGACCTTAATTGTAGCCTTAAGAAATATTGAAAAAAAGTAATTTTTCCTAAATATAATGATTTCACTACAATATCTTGTCGAGGTCAAAATTATACTAATCGTAAGTACTTCTAAAAGTACTTCTTTGGAAGTAAACTTAATAAATCAAATTCTTTTATCTATATTTTTGCTTAAATATTTGTGAAGTCTGAGCTTAATTATAGCCTAAAGAAATATTGAAAAAAGTGTTTTTTCATAAATATAATGATTTGACTACAATATCTTGTTGAGGCCAGAGATATCCCAATTTTAAGTACTTCTAAAAGTACTTCTTTGGAAGTAAACTTAATAAATCAAATTCTTTTAACAAAAATGTTATCCAGGATTTCATCATTACTACTCATCTCATTTGAAAAAATATGTAAATGTATTTTTAACACACGTATACACCCTGTTAAAATCTCATTCACTCATTCAATCACTATGTCTCTCACACATACATACTTACATACATACATATATTCATTTTTTGTTTATTTCAATTATGTATGAGTTTCTCATATGCATTTTGCCTTTCAATGGCTGAATGAATACTTTATTTTTTTTTTGAAATTCGTTGTTTTTTTATTTATGCAACCAACAAAAAAATGTTTGTTGATTTCTTCATTATGGCAACAAAATTTAGATTTATGTTGTGTTAGATTTTAACACATTCTAAAAGACATATTGTACAATACTAAATACCAAACTATTTTTAAATACTTTTCTATCAATATTTAGTTTTAGTCTGGAAAATAAAATTTCTTTTCAATGGCGCCACAAAATGCATCAATAGATTTGTTTAAATTAAATGCAAATAAACATATCAAATAAAATTGAGAATAAGAAGAAGAAGAAAAAAAGGTGTTTAATAAATAAACAAACAAACTAAAATAAAAAGAAAGGATTTCTTTTTTCATTAAAACATTAACGAAAAGAAAAGCGTTAAGAAATGTTTGTTGGCGGCATGTTTTCTTAAGATCTATAACAATAATAAAAAAAATAATGTTTAAAGAAGAAGAAGAAAAAACAAAATCTATAAAATTTAAGTTTAATAAAAAGTCGAATATTTGAAGTGAAGTTTGTTTTTTTTTTAATTTTTTATTAGGTATTAATTTTTAAGAAAAAATGAAAAATTTATTAGAATTTGTCTTTTACAAGAAATTTTTTTGTAAAATAAAATTTTATTAGTTAATATTAATTCTTTGTTATAAAGTCATAAATTTGTAAAATTTTCAAATTCAACTTTTAAATCAAATAAAAATTTTAAACTTAAAATGAAAAAAAAAATATATATTTTTCCCTTTTTTTATTATCTATATTTTTTTATAAAATAAAAAATAATATTATTTTCCTAACAATATTATTTTCACAAAAATATTCTTATATAGTTTCCATTTTTCATGTTATACAGTGTTCTGACAATACAATGGAAACTTTTTCTAATTTTTTTCACAAAAATATTCTTACATAGTTTCCATTTTTCATGTTATACAGTGTTCTGACAATACAATGGAAACTTTTTCTAA
>MINK01000646.1:0-17007 GCA_001735545.1 Phormia regina
GATTACACCAGTTCTAGAACTAATGATTTTAGAACATGTTCTAAATTTTTTCCTGGGTAGTATGTATTAATTTTTAAAAAATAAAAATTATATTAATTTCTAATAAAAAAATTATGTTACTCATTTGATAAACGATCTAAAATTTGGATTTTTTCTCTAATGAGATACTTTGCCTCTAATAAATATCTAAAATGTTGAAATTTTTACAATAAAAGCGTACGTTTTTTTTATAAACATTCCATCCTCAAACATTAATTTTACTGATTAAAATAAAGAGCTTAAAAACCGCATTAATTCAAATTCGCAAAAAAAAAAAAAAAAAAAAAATCGCATAAAACGAGGTTTGAGTGTATATGTATTATCACGAAAATTTATATGATATTTACATTTTTTTTTATCACATCATATTTTTTCTAGAATCCAAAACGTGGTCGTTATTGTTTTGAATTACGTATGACCGCTGGTCATAAATCATTTACTTTGGCTGCCGAAAATGAAGACGATCTCAAAGATTGGTTAAATAAACTATCATCAGTATTGCAACAAAATAAAATCCAAGAAGACAAACGAGTTGCTTCTTTGGAAAGAACTCCTCCTCCCAGTCCTAATACCGTAATGTTTGGCACTCTTAAGGGTCTCGATCAATCTATGAATCCACAATTAATTAAATATGGAAGAGAAACTGATATATCCATAGCTCAGGCTCGGCGAGAAAATAGACGAAGACTTTTTGCTAATTACCAATCGTCATCGAAAGCTACGCCAATCGATAATGTGGATCAGTATAGAGAACAATTTGGTAAACGTATATTTCTTAGTTGTCAGAGTCTAAAATTTCGCCTACAATGTCCTTCTGATAGTCACAGTTCGTCGGATGGCAGTCATATCTGTCAGGTTGAACCTTATATAACTAGTCTGGCTCTGTATGATGTACGCGCTGGTCGCAAACTTACAGAATCATTTCATTTCAATATTAATGATGAACATGTTCGTGATATGTTACCATCTAGCCCGGTACCAAATTCTGTGGCATCTGCAAATATTCCAAAAAAAGATGTGCATGATGAACGCACCAGAAGTACTTCACAAGCTTATAGTACTCTAATAGAAAATCTTTCAGCGGAATTACAAAAATGCACAAAAGAACATTTTTCTCAATTGAAACAAGCATTATTTTCTGTCACCTCTCCTCATCCTGATATATTTCTTGTCCTTAAGATAGAAAAAATCTTGCAAGGAAATATAGTGCAGGCTGTTGAGCCCTATTTAAAGGCCAATAGAGATCCAAGAATTGCTCAAAAACTACACAAGAATGTCCGCAATTATGCCCAGAATATAGGACATTACCGACAACCATTTGGTTGGGCAGCTAAACCCCTATTTCGTTTATACAGCAATGAGTTGGATACGGAAAAAGATGGTGAATTTGAGTTTAATACTATATATCGTCAAGAAGTTAATAAACTCAAAGATGAAGAGTTGTTAAAATTGTTATCTGAATATCGAAAACCAGATAAATTAAGTAAATTAACGGTAATACCGGGTCAATTGAAATTAATTATCGAGGAAGTGGAAAAGGTGGAAGGTATATTTTTTGTATTTTTTTTTACAATATTTTTTTTATATATTTAAACTAATGCTATGTTCTTTTGTATATTATATAAAGGCTCATTTACCAAATCATTAGTACCTTTGGTAAATTTCACTTTCCCTCCCACTAAACCAGCCACTTTAGAAATTACTGAATTCCAAAGTACTTCCGAAAGAGATTGTCATCCATTTACAACATTTTGTAATCATTTATTTGTATATCCTTTAAATTTACAATTTGATAGTCAAAAGATATTTTCCCGGGCTCGTAATATAACTGTCGTGGTTGAATTAAGAGATTCAGACAGTGAAAATTCCAAGGCTTTAAAGGTAAGAATAAAGAAAATAAGTTTACTATTAAAATAACATTTACAACTTTAATAGTTATAATTCCTTATAATTGCTTTTTGTTTTAGTGCATCTATGGTCGTCCGGGACAAGATTTTCTAGTCTCCCAAATAGCCTGTCCAGTTTTACATCACAACACTACGCCCTCTTGGTATGAAGAATTAAAATTACGTCTTCCACTGGGCATTTTCCCTGAACATCATCTTTTGTTTTCATTCTATCATGTTTCTTGTAATCTGGGCAAAAAACGTGATGCGAATGCTTCATTTGAAACACCCATCGGTTATGCCTGGTTGCCGTTGCTGCAAAAAGGCAAAATAAATTTAGATGAACAAGTCATACCAGTAGCAGCAACATTGCCTATGGGCTACTTGAGTATTCAACCCTTAGGTTTGGGTAAAGGGGTAAGTGCAAATTTTGTAAGCATAGTTTGTTAGCTTAAAAAAAATATTTATAATAAATTTGAAAAAGGAAATATTTTTTTTTTGTATTTGGAATAAAAAAATAAAAAAAAGAAAAGAAATTGACCCCGACGTGATTTGAACACGCAACCTTCTGATCTGGAGTCAGACGCGCTACCGTTGCGCCACGGAGTCATATGAAATTGATTCACTTAACATTACATTTATACTTTTAACATTGTTTTTCATTGTTTACATTTCTATGTAGCATTTTATGTTAATAACAGCTTATCAGTATTATAGTTTAAAAATCATTGGAAGTTTGAGAGTAATAGCAATTTAATTTAACGAAACTGTTAACATATTTTTAAAGTATTGCCAAATGAAATTAATTTGTATAGAGTAAATGTTAATAAAATCATTTATCATTTTATCATTAAAAAATATTTTTTAATATAAATTGCTTAAAAAAATGTTTTTATTAAATAATTCCTTTATTCATTTTTTTTAATTGGAAACTATACAGAGTGTATCTTCTAACCTACTATATAATGAACCCTGTAATAAATAATACGAGATATGAAAAAGGTTAAAAAAAATATCCTCCACAAATATTTTCTGCGAGCCAAGGTTCACCTCTACAGTTCTAAACATTTTAATTTCTCTTGTTTGGTACAGATTTATGTTATCGGCCCGCACTGTAATATTACAAATAAGCGTTGCCAGCTCACGTTTCTTTTTACTTTTTAAGTTCTTAATATTTTTTTGTTATGTTTTTTCTTTTTAAAATTTTTGAAATCGCTTATATTTTTGAATATTTTGTCATAAATAAATAAACATTAATTAAATTAATATTTTAATTTTATATACATTTAGGGTATTCACGATATGCTGTTTATCAGCTGTTTATGTGATTATATAATGTTAAAAACACCAAAGTATATTATTTTGTTAATTTTTATTATTTTCCTACTTTACAAATGAACAGATAATCATGAACAAAGATTCGAAATGGACAAATTCATTACATTGTTCTGTTTTTAATATAAACTCATAATCATATAACCTGATAATCGACCTATCGTGAACGACCCTATTATGTTAAAATACATTTTGTTTGTTTACAAAAATTTTCTAACAATTTTTGTTTTTTCACATTCACATCTTTTTTTGTATTTTTCATGGCTGGGGTTTTTAATTACAAACATACAAATATAAACTTTTTACAACACAAACTCATCGTCTCTGTGTCTACTCCCATTATCATTACTCTGCCTTATCTTATACGGCATCATTACTACATACAAACATATGTTACTTTAACACACACACATTTCCGATCTGTACTATTTTCGGTTATCTACAAAATACCCTATTTTTAGCAGAATTGTGGACCAGATATTCAATGGATCGATAATCAACGTCCTCTGTTTGGTGTAGCTTTACGCATGGACTCTACGGTACATACAGCCGATCAGCATTTACATAACCTTTTTGCTCATTCTGAACGCCTACTGGAAGGTGGCAAAACTACTGCTATGCCCGCGGAAACGGAAACTTGTAAAATTTTGAAAGCAGCCCACGCTATAGATATTACTACGCTTATCAATTATTTACCGACTATATTAAATGAACTATTCACCCTGTTGGTACACACACAATCTGAAGAAGTGGGTTTGAATATTATACGTTTGTTGATTAATATTATACACATGATAACAGAGGAAGCGGGACGCAAGGAGTTATTAACATCTTATGTAACGTATGTTTTTCATGCTCCCTATTATTCTCAAAAGATTACACGTACAGTCCATGGTGAGTTGTGTAAACATTTGCCTTCTATTCTGCATCCCAACAATACCGACTTTTTGGTGGTAAATAAATTTATGCGTTATTCCGGGATTTTTTTCGATTTGATTGTGAAAAGTATGGCTCAACATCTTTTGGATACGGGCAGAATTCGCATGTTAAGAAATGAAAGATTTCCTAAAGAATTTCCCGAACGATTGGAAAATCTTATAAAGGTTTTAATACCTTATCTCATGTCACGCTATAAAGATTTACCCGTGGAAACTCAGTATCTCAATAAATCTTTATCACAGTTTGTACGCAAAGCCTTAACATTTATGGATCGAGGATTTGTTTTTAAGTTAATACGTTACTACATGGAACAGTTTTCGCCGGGGGACCCTCGTACTTTGCAGGAATTTAAATTTAATTTTTTGCAAGAAATTTGTCAACATGAACATTATGTGCCGTTTAACTTGCCATTTGTATTGAATCCTAAAAATCGTCCTCCCGAAATGATGCAACATTTTAATTTAACTGAGGATTTCTGTCGGCAACATTTCTTATCGGGTTTATTGCTGCAGGAATTAAAGAGCAGTTTAAATGAAGTGAGTCATGTTAGAAGACATGCGTTAACGGTGTTGAAAAACCTTTTAGCCAAACATGAATTGGATGATCGTTATCAAAATAGAGGTCAATTGTCTAGGATAGCTTTACTATATGTACCCTGGTTGGGTATAGTAATGGATAATATACGCCGTATAGATGATCTCTCTGAGGTGGCTACACCCAATGGACATGTTTATGCCGATTCAGCTTCTTATACCCAAAGATTATCTTGCTCTAGCAGCTATGTATTTGGTAAAGATTCTACATTAAATTCCAGCACTTCTACGCCCAGGGGTAAAAACCGAGCTACTTTACATATAGAACATCCTAGTCCTGTAAGAGCTTCCGCTTATCTAAAGGATAGCAATTATTTAGCTGCAATTGCTGGTTCTGTTATAACTAACGGATGTTCTGACACCTCTCTTAACTCTCTCACATCCGATTCACAAAACTCTCAAGATACTACACTGGGTGCTAATAGTAATGGTAACCATATAGAAAATCTAGATGTGGCTTTGAGAAATGGACACAATCGTTCCATAAGTGTAACGCATGCCACAGTCTTGCAAAGATGTGATAAATTTTCAGCTGCCGAAAGCAAAGATCTTTTATTGGGTTTTCTATTTGTAATAAAACATCTCTCACAAGAACAAATGATAGGATGGTGGCAAAATTGCAATGAAACGGAGACCATTAACTTTATGACTATACTGGAATTGTGTCTTATACAATTTCGTTATGTGGGTAAGAAAAATCTTCAAATCAATGAAGAATCTAGAGATGCTCGAGCATTGAGAGCTGCTAAAGCTAGTACTCTACCAGCCAGAACATCACCAGCCGCTCTGGAAAATTCAAACAACTTAAATGAAACTGGAACTTTAAATCTTACACACAATCGTGAAAATTTACTAAGTGAAACAACAAGAAGCCAACAAGCTCTCTATGAATCTAATCTGGCCACAGAAGTGGGCATGATCATTCTAGATTGTTTGGGTTTGTTTGCGGTACAATTTAAGCTTAAACTAATAGACAGTCTTATTTTACCGAAACTGGCGCGTGTATATCTCAAGTTCTTGCAACTGGGACAATCGGAAAATCTCTCTAAACATGTTTTTGCCGCTTTAAGAGCATTCATTAACAACTTTTCCCCAGCTCTGTTCAAAGGCAATGCC
This sequence comes from Phormia regina, assembly GCA_001735545.1. Classification (NCBI taxonomy): domain Eukaryota; kingdom Metazoa; phylum Arthropoda; class Insecta; order Diptera; family Calliphoridae; genus Phormia; species Phormia regina. The sequence goes on from MINK01000646.1 coordinate 5,909, forward strand.
ATATTGTGCGGTCAAATGGTGTATGAATTATTAAAGGCGTGTGACAGTCGTCTAGTGCAAATTAGACATGAATCCTGTGCCGTTCTTTATTTACTAATGCGCAGTAATTTTGAGTTCAGCGGCCGTAAAGGTTTAACAAGGGTACATTTACAAGTCATCATTTCGGTGTCACAAATGATTGGCAATGTAATCGGTCTCAATAATGCACGATTCCAAGAGAGTTTATCGGTTATCAACAGCTATGCGAATAGTGACAAAGCCATGAAGGGCACTGGCTTCCCAGTCGAAGTTAAAGATCTTACGCGTCGTGTAAGAACTGTACTAATGGCGACTGCTCAAATGCAGGCCCATCATATGGATCCAGAACGTTTACTAGAATTACAATATTCCTTGGCAAATTCGTATGCCTCTACACCAGAGTTAAGACATACCTGGCTAGTAACAATGGCCCGTAATCATGAACAAAACGGTAATATTTCGGAAGCCGCCTGCTGTCATCTTCACATAGCAGCCTTAATGTCAGAATATTTACGTCTTAAGGGTGGTTGCAGTATTAATTGGGGTTCCTCAGCTTTTAGCAAAATTTCTCGCAATATTAATCGTGATGAACAGGGTCTAAAATTAGATGCAGGCTCTCAAGACTCACAATATACCGAACAAATGCTATTGGAACAATTGAAACAATGTGCAGTATTTTTAGATTCAGCTGAACGTTATGAATGTTTGGGTGAATTATACAAATTAATATTACCAATTTATGAGAGGACCAGAAATTACAACGATCTCCAAGAATCCTATGAACATTTGGCTAAGGCTTATAGTAAAATAATTGAAGTTAATCGTTCGGGCAAACGTATGTTGGGTAGATTTTATCGTGTGGTTTTCTATGGAATGGTGAGTAGTAGTATTTTGTTTAACATTTACTATTTTTTGCTTTGGTGTTAGAATAATAGGGTTTCCATTTGTTTTTAGATGTATTTTGAAGAAGATCATGCAGTTGAATATGTTTATAAGGAGCCTAAATTAACTTCCTTAAGTGAAATTTCTGAACGTTTAGCAAAACAGTACAAGGAGAAATTTGGAGCCGATGTGGTTAAATTAATAATGGACTCATCACCGGTAAGTTTTATGAAGTGCATAGCAAAAGAAATCTATACATATCGTTTTTAATTAAAAATAATCAAAATATAATTATTTTTTTAATATTCAAATATTTAAAAAACTTCTTACCGCCAAACAGTCATGTAATATTTATTTAAATAAAAAATCCGACATTTTAATATTATCAATATCATAAAATAAATTTCGACGCTGTGTAAACAAATAGATGATAAAAAATAAAATATACAAAATTTTTCACATTTTAAAAAACATCTATACTAGATTATAATTCAGCTTACTTTTTGAGTTTCCGTTTTGCGTAATTTTGAGGAGACCGTAGCTCGAGGTGATTTTAGAGTACACTCCTTCGTTTTGGATCTCAGAACTAAAGGTTTTTCAGTAGATGATATCTTACTACTTTGGGTAGAAGATCTTAAATTAAGCGTATGTTTATTTCTTTTATTTGTTAATTTAATTTATATTATTACCTGGTAGACGATGAATTCTTGTCTGTAGAACAATTTGGTCTACTTGAAACTGCATCTTTTTTAAAGATATTTGAAACTTCCTTTCTAAAAGGTTTTACTTCTTGCTTGTTAGTAGATAAAATATGATTTTTTGATGCTATTGCTATTGCAGTTTTTAAAGAACCTTTAGCAGAATTTGAGTTTTGAACAATTGATATTGTTACTTTGGGTCTAATATTTTTTTTGGGTTCTATAATTGTACTTATTTTTCTTGTATCTTTAATTTGATTTTCACACTTTTTTGATAAATTTGGTTTTTTGACGGCTCCAGTCTTGGGTGGTAGTGATGTTATTATTTTTGTATTAATGTTTGATTGTCCTTTATTGATTTTATATTCTTTTGAAATTTTGATATTTGTGTGGACTTTTTGTTTGTCTTTAGAGGAATGAAATGTTTTATCATCTCCCTTTTTAATTTCATTTCTATTCTGGACTTTTTTATCTGTTTGTGTGGTTAAATCAACATTATCTACATTGTCCAAACGTTGTTTCGGTTTTAAATAAACTAATTCTCTTTTACTGTTATCATCAGCATTCTCTGAAAAACTTTTGTTGTTATGCTGATAATGGTCATTTTTATCTTTTGTATCAGAAACATGATTTTCGTTGATATTTTCCAATAAATGCTTTTGTATGAATAAGTCATCTTCTATCTCAGTTTCCTTTCTATTTTTCAAAAACTCACAAATAATAATATCAACAACATTATTACACAGATCAAGTATTTCATCTTTTTGCTTATTATTGTCATTTACAGAATTTTTATACTCATCTGGTGTTAAGAGTACCTCTGCTTCAGAGCTGGTATGTATAACTTCAGAGGAACTAGCAAATAGTATGTACACTTGTTCTGTGTCAATTTCTAAGTTATTTTTAGATTCTTTATTTGCTCTATCATTGAGTTCTATTATATTAAGTTCGTTTTTAAATTGTGTGTGCTCTTGATTTTGTTTTTCATCTACTGCTTCTTTTAACACAAATCTCCTTAATTCTTCATTTAATTTAATTGTTGGATTATTTTGCAAATACGAGGGAAAAAATTCCAATGCATTTGGATTTAAATTCGATTGAACTTCCAAACCATTAATTGTTACCATAAAATTATTTGGTTTAGTTTCTTTTTGTTTCTCAGGCTTTTCCAATATTTGAAATGGCTTATTAAGTATTTGATCACCAGACATAGCTTTTAAATAGGGATGTATTGGACGATATCTTTTCTTAAGAGGAAAACTTTAAAGAAAAATATTTTATTTTAAGTTTCAATTTAAAATATTTTAACAAAAATATATAATTTTTGAAACATTCAGAAATATATGAAATATTTAAAAAAAAAAACATGACACATACATATACATTGTTATTAGTTTTTTTTAATTTAGAACATAGTAGAATAACAGAAGGTAGAATCCAAGGCTCATATTACAGTTGAGCACCGTTACTAAATAATAGTCAACTACAATATGTTTTATTTATATAAAAAGTTGAAATCACCAAAGTTACTCTGTTAAAAAATTATAGCAATTTTTCATTTTAAACTATAGTGGTTCTATCCTGCTGACGAGGACAAAAAACTTCGCCATGAATTTTTTCTATTTAAAAAATCGAATTAAAAACAGAAAAAATTGAAAAATTCATTTATCCATTTTAGTTAAATTTAAACTTATTTTTTCTTATAATTTCAGGTTAATGTTAATGAACTCGATCCAAAATTGGCCTATATACAAGTAACGCATGTGATACCATTCTTTACCAAAGATGAATTGGATCAAAGACTAAATGAGTTTGAACAAAATCATGATGTTGATACATTTATGTATGAAACTCCGTTTACTAAATCTGGAGCAGCCAGAGGTGCTGTCGAAGAGCAATGGAAACGTAAAACCGTGATAAAAAGTATATTAATACCTAGAAAACTTTACTCTTACTAAGAAGATAATATGTTAAATTCTATCGATTACAGCAACTTATTCATTTCCTTATGTGCTTAAACGTATACCCGTCAAATCACGAGAAATTATCGAATTAAGTCCCATAGAAGTGGCCATAGATGAAATGCAAACTAAAGTAACAGAATTAGAAGAAACCATATTACCACCAGCAGATGTTAAGAAATTACAACTGAGATTACAAGGCAGTGTGGCGGTACAAGTAAATGCTGGTCCTTTGGCTTATGCCCAGGCCTTCTTAGATCCCAAAGTAGTTAATAATTTCTCGGTAGATCGTGTAGAGGATCTAAAAGATGTTTTCAGGTATTTAAATTGAAAAGAAAATTTATTTATACATTTTTTAATAACGTAATAATGTATAATTGTACTTTTCTTAACAGAGATTTTATAGGCGTTTGTCATACTGCCTTACAACTAAATGCTCGTATGATTTGCAGCGATCAAAAGGAATATCACAATGCTTTAAAGGAAAACTATCAGAAGCTATGTCAGGCTTTGAGCGAGTTATTAGATGAACCCTTTCAACCTTTGGATGATAGTGCCAATCACACACAACGTAACAGCATGGCCTTATTTAATGCCATAAGCGGAGCTTCAAATAATTCAAGTACTGCCTAAATTAATGTCAACGTTACAACTATACGTACTTTCTTAACTATCTTCTACTTAGTAGATTTAAAATAGAGAATGAGAAATGAAAAATCCCATAATTAATCAAAAACAATAGAAAATATCTTTCAAACGTAGTTTGTGTGTTAAATATCGTCTCTCTCTCTATATATGTGTGTGTCTCTCTCTCCCTCTCTCTTTGTGTATCTAACAATGTGTTACTAACAATTAAAATTAAAATTAAAATTTTTTACAATTTAGCATAATCACGAATTTATATTTAACCAATAATAAAATCATACATGACGTTTTAGATTTGTTTTTCCAGCAATTAGTTGTTCGATGTGAATGAATATAGAAGAAAGATTCAGTTATTTTCAAAATTTGTTAATGAATAGGAAATTAAATGCGTTTGCATCTAAATATATAGAAAATTTAAGTTTTAAATAGATTTTTTTTGAGATTTAATGTTTTGTTTTATTTTATAGACAGTTGATATAAAAAGGTAGTGTTGTGAAATTTTTCCCGAAATAAATATTAACCCATATTTTTAATGCTTAGTTTGGGTATCTAATTACTTATTTAATTCTATTTATTAATTATTTTGTGTAAAATTTACTTTTTAGCAAGGAATATACTTTAAAATTGTATTTATTTTTTAACTATTTCTTTCATGACTAAGACTTTTTGTATTTAAACATTAAATTATATTTTTGAATTTTGTATAATATCTGTATATTATCAAGGGTTCTGTTTATCTTCATTAATATCTTAAGAATTTTTTTCCGTTGATGATCGAATTTAATACTAAGAAAAAGGGTTTAATTAAAATTGTTTTTAAATGTATATAATTATTCCATCAATATAATTTTTGTTTTATTTTGAAGATTTTAAAAATTATTTAAAATCACTTGAATCATTCATTATTAATTCATTTTTTAAATTCTTTTATTTTAGGTTTTCCAGTTTACTAAAACCCCCATTGAAATACGAACAAACACTTAACATTGAATTTATTAATTATACTTACAAACAAATATCCCCTCCACAATTCCTATATTCCAACAAAATCCTCAGCACAAATGCAATTAATTTTTATATACATACATACATTTATTTAATAATATTTTAAGCATGATTTTGCATTATTTTAACAGTTTAACTGTTTAATTATAAATTTATCATATGTATTTTTATTTCTTTTCTATTTTTTTTTTATAAAATTATATTAAATTTAATGTTTTTGTATAATTAAATCAATGTGAATTCTTGCATTTATTTAAGTTTTTCTTTTATAATCTAAATAAGTTTGTTTTTAATTTTAAATATTGTCCAGATAAAAAACGAAAATCTCCAAATGAGTTCGAATCAAAATGTTTATAATTAAAATATTTATAAAATTTAATTATTATTAAAAATATAATTAAAATTAAAAAAAATCTATTAAAATTTCACAATTATAAAAAAAAAAAAATATATATATATATAAATATTTTATTTATTTAAAAAATGCGTAAAAATTAAACTTAGCAAAGAATAAGTTTTCAGTTTTAATCCTTATTATTAAATTTTAAATGTTGTTATATTTTATTGAAACTTTAAAGATTATTTAACAAATAGGGTTAATTAAACTACAATTTACTAAATGACCCTTTTTGAAATTGTTTTGAATTAGTTTTAATTATATTCAAATAATGAAAAATTTTGAGAATTTAATTTTAAGTTAGAAGTTTAATTTATTATTATTATTTTTTTTAATGCGCTTTGGAGTTTAAATATTTTGAAACATTTTGAAAAAAATTGATTATTTTCCTAATAATTATTTTTTTTCTTTTTTCTTATTTAAACAAATATAATTTATTTTAATAAGTGTCTTTTGGAATTTAAAAAAAATTATTAAAACTATGCCTTTGTTTTAAAATACAAAAAATAAAATATTCATAGTACATAATTATATATATATTTTGTATGTATTGTATATTTTGTATAATCTTATTACTAATACTTTGACTTGATGGTCTAAATAATATATTCTTTAAACTTAGTTTTAATTTGAAACGCAACTACCAAAGTATTCTAACTCTTCTTTAATAAATAATCGAAATATTAGTTATTTAATATAGATATTTTTGTGTTAAATACAAAAGAATAATAATTTAGAAATTGTCAAAACAAAATATGTCTTACGTTAATAAATGTTAAAAATAAAAATAAAAAAAATTAAGGAAGTTTTCTTTTTAAAATAGATTACAGGGGGGCAGATAAAATCGTTAGTCTCCTAAGTTGATTATACCAAAGATTATTTAAGGGGATACTAAAGTTTATACGTTGAAAATGTTTGTAAGAAAATTTAAAATACTATGGTCGAATATATAAATATTTGTTTTGTGATATTGTTTTTATCCAAAAAATGTTTTTTTTTTTTTTTTGGATTTGAAAACTTTCGTGCATTGATTTCCACTATTATAGGATTTATGTTCTAATTAATATTACCATCAAGTATAGTACGGAAAGCGTTTTTATTTAACCGATAATATGCTACGAATCCCCAATAATAACTTGAGATATAAACAAATTAATTACACAGTCTTCGGCTGCTCCATACGTTTATTGGCATAATCTCATTATTATCGCTACCATCTTCTATAAAAAAATGCTTCAGATAATCGATTAAGTATTTTGATTAATTAAAATCCAAATTCATCAATTATTCGATTTATTTATTAATTTGATTAATTTTTATTTATGATTTAGATAATTATTCTAATTTCTATTATTCAAAATTATTATTAATCAATTATTCGTGATTTTTAAAAATGAAAATATTCAATAATTGAATAATTTTAAATTTCTTTTTTATTTTGTAATTTTCTTTATAATTTAAAATATTTCAAAATTATTTGTAGTAAAATCATGCAAAACCTCGTAAATATTGTACTTTGTAATGTTTTTAATGTGTTTAGATTTATTTATTTAATTTTAAACTAAATTTGAGATCTTTGAATAAAATTATTAAAATTTGATTAAATAAAATTTTAAATAATTAATTAATTCAGAATTGTTGAATAATCGATTAACTGATAAATTTATGTATAGATTAATCAAAAGTTTGAATAACCGATTAATCGATCTCTAATTTTAATATATATATTTTTTGCAATAATATTTCAATAGAAACACATTTAAAATTCAATCAAATGTATAAAACAGCTGATTCGAAAATACCAAAACTAATCCGGGATCATGACACGAAATGAAATCAATATTGGTTTGTAACTTTGTTATTAAGCCATATTTAATTATTTCTATCGAATACATATTTGCAAAGTCTAAAAACTTGAAAATTTCAGAAAAATCTGTAATTAATTAATTAGAAAATAAAAAAAAAATTTCTGAAAAATTCGAGATTTCATTCAAAATTTAAAATTTCAAAATTCGAAAACTTAAAATTTACTATAAATTCGAAATTTTGCAAAAATGAAAACACATATTTTACTACAATTTTGTTTTTCTTTTATTTAAATAAATGCAGTTGTTTTTTGTTTAAATGAATTTTGTATACATTTTCAAATCAAATAAAATAATTAAAATATTTAATTAATTTAAAAAATAAATGTGAGTTTAATGAATTTTTTGCTTTTCTAATGACAATAATTTTTTATACATTTTTTTTTTTAACATAAAATACCATAAAGAAGTTAAAGATAGAGAAAATAAATTCATCCATTATCAAAAATGAATTTTGTATAACAAATATAATGATTATAAAATAAAACAATAACAGAATTTCTTTTTTTTTTTTATAAATACGCGTTTTTTTTAATTTAAACTTAAAATATATTTTTGTATGTTTTTTTCCACTTTTTTTTTCTATAAAATACAAATATAATTTTTTTTTTATATAACAATTAACCATAGATCAGAAATGTTAAAAGGCAGACAGACAGACAGACACACAGAGGTGATAAATATGTTTTACAGACGTAGACCTGGATTACGTGAACGTACAAAGTTCAAAAGTTCATCAGAATCTTCACAGACAAATGGTTTAAGATGATGACAGGCAACATCATGCCATTTAACACCATCATTGTAGAAATTATTCAAGATGGAGAGACAAGATTCATCATTACCTTGGGCGGCTTCACGGTTATCGGGTTGTGGTTGATTGTAACCGCCAGTATTAGACCAATCACCAGTATTACGTTGAGAAGTTGGACCAATTTTAGCTCCGGAACCGGACCAGAACCAACCATTCTCATTGGGGGGTTGTAAGTCGGGGCGATCACAGCCAGCGAAATTACATTTACGGCCAGAAGTCCAAATATAACGTACATTACCACGGGCTATACGTTGCTTAACAAATTCGTTTTCTTGAGGAGTTTCAAGAGAAACGGCATCCATACAATGACGGCGGCATATATTACGGGCATCTAGCCAATCGACTTCTAAACTGCGGGTTGGAGCGTGTTCCCAACTGAAGAAGTAAGAATGAGAAACACCACGTGCATCGCGATAAGAGGCATGTCGTACACCTAGAGTTTAAATAAAAACAAAAATTACTTCGAGTTGAAAGGAGTTAAAAATTCATTTATTCTTTACTTACGATTAGCACAACTTCTAGGATCAGGTAACGCTAAACGTCTTTGAGCTAAAGTAACAGTAGCACCCAAAGCCAATAACAACAAGGTACGTAGCACCGACATTTTTTGTTTTGTTTGGTTAAAACAACTGAAATTAAAACAAATTAAAAGCAAAAGTAAATTAATTTGAAAATTTTACAACTTTTACGTTTGAAATTTAAAAATAAAATGAAAATTTGTTTTAAAATTTTGCAATACACCTTAAATGGAAAAACAAATGGCCCTTACTAACAACAAACAGGTGGAGTTAAAATTTGTATTTAGGTACGGTCATTGGTCTTATTTGTTTCTGGTTATAAATATTGTTGTTAACCAGATGAGCAGACGCACCCAATATTTGTTACGCTTGACTTCACTAAAATCTACAGTTGGTTACGAGAAATAAAATGTGTAACAGATTTTTTTTTTGTTTGGTTGGTATTTGTCATCAAGTTTTTGGGGGAAATTTAGATTTAAAACAATTACAACAAATACAATTAGTACAAATACAATTTTATTATATGAAAAATAAAAATAAATTAATTCTAACGTATTCAATGATTGGAAAATGTTTACATACATTCATATTTACATACATATATATTTACTTTATCTAATAGATACATATGTATCTATATATGTTTGTTTATAATTCAAACATATGTTGTTTTTTTTTAATGACTTTTATTGCCATCATTAGTTTTATTTACTTGTTAAAAAAATACTCATTCAATTTTGCATTGATTGCAATCAAAATCTTTAAAATTTTTTACATTAATTACATGTAAAGTGTATCGTATTGTGTCCATTTGTTATAAAATAAATTTAATTTTGTAATCAATCGTCATGAACGTGAGAATTATTTTTTTTTTGTTTTAAGTAAAAATTTCAGTTAATTGGTAATTGTAAACTGGATAATAAAATTACGTTTTTTTTTAACAGTTATATGTATACTGCTTAGCAACACTGTTATTTATAAACATAATACATACTACAGTTCAAAATATAACTGGGGGATTCACAATGTGTGCGCTATCATGTTGTATTGTCATAATGTCATAACATTTTATTCATTGAAAAATTTTATGACTTATTACAATACGATATGATAGCACACTTTGTGAATTCCCCAAATATTTTTTACATTTTCCAGAAAAAGAGTTGAAATGTTTTGAAAATAAAATATTGATTTATAAAATAAAATACAGATTTAAGTGAAAAAGTTTAAGATTTTTTTTTTTTTTAAAGTTAGAAAATTATCAAATTATTTTGCAATAACAAATTTCAAAAATATTTTGTCTTTAGCAACATTATTAAAAGAAATAGTAACATATTACTTGTAAATTAAGTAAAAGTTATTTAAGTTATTTTTACTGAACAATTTTAAAACATAAAAGTAAAACAAAACTTGAATGTTATTTAGTTTATTTATAAATTTTTTTAAACAAATTTTGATTGTCTAAACAATTTAAAGAAATTAGAAATGAAGGTGGTTGCAACATTTTACCCGTTTTTTTAAATGCGAAAATTATTGAAAGCCAACTAAATCTTCTACGTTTAATTCTTTTATAATAATTAAATATTTGTCATGTTTTTAGTGCACATACATGTGAAAATTTAAAAATATAAAAGAGAAATAAAAATAAATCAAAATGAAACTGGAATACAATTAAAACAGAGATGAAAAATAAGTTACTGCAATATTTTATGTGTTCTTTTAAATAAAATAAATAGAAATGGAATTGTATTATGTTTAATTCGTAAAAGACAAATTAAATATTAGAAAAAATTAAAATAAACTTGAAAAAAATAATTTATAAATGTTAGAGCAACATTTCGTAAAATTGAAACGAAATATCTACAGTAAAATTTAATAGATTGTTTTAGGTTTAATTATGTAAATATTTTTAATGATTCAAGCTTAGGTAGGCGCGGGTCCATGGATCCTCTCCCAAATGCTTGAGCTGGGATCATCTTCGAAGCGATGAAAAAGGTTTAGCAACATTTTTATTTATTTTTCACATACGAAAATTTGAAAGTATAAAAGAAAACTATTAAAATAAGACTATTAAATATTGTTATAGTATCAGTTATATTTAATATGTAAGGAAAAATTAAAACTAAAATAAAACACAAAAAAGCCAAATTCCAAAAACTAATTTTATTAAAACGATTAAAAACTTATTATAATTTTAGCAAATATTTTAATTTCATGGTTGACCCCAAAAAAGTAAAAAAATTCTAAAAGGAAATTAAAAAAAAAAAAAATATATATATATATATATATATATATA
>MINK01000651.1:283-12076 GCA_001735545.1 Phormia regina
TTAACACAAATAAGTTTTATGTAAGCATAAATCCGTGTGCCAAATTTCATGAAGATCGGTTCATAATTTACCATAAATCCTTTATTAATATTTTTAACGTGAACAAATCCCATAAAAATGTTAATATTAATTTAATATTCGACACAGATAACATTTTTATAAGTATAAATGACAAAATTTCATGAAGATCAGTCCATAATTGTCAATAGACCCAATTTCAGGAATCACCAAAAAGTGCATAAATACATATGAATCTAGGTATCGACGTTTTTTTTTTATTTTTCACTTAATACAAGTGGCTGTTTCCCGACTTTTGGTACACATAGGCAATGTTTTGTAGGATATCATATGGACTATACATTTTCTCTCGTTTCTTTTAAGAAATATGCCCAATTGAAATATAAATACAAATAAAAATGTTGAATTTAATAATATAAATGTTACATTAAATATGTATGTACTGATATACATACATAAGTATATTTTATTACTTGAAATTTATAAGTTGTTTTATTTCTTTCCTTTTTTTTAATATTTACATTTTCCTCAATTTTGCAAATAAATTAAAAATTTAAAATTTAAGAAAATAAAACTACAGTATATAAATAGAAATAAAATAAATTTGGATTCCTGTTTTTTACCTACAAAATATAGTGAATTTTTCACTATATTTTGTGTTTTTGTTTTTTTTAATTTACAAAATTTTCCGTCTAATTTATAAATATATTAAAAAATCTAATAATCAAATTTTATAAATATATAAAAATTAAAAAAAAAAAAAATCATTTCAATGGAACACAAAATAAAAGATAATCCTTCATATTATAAAAAAGCTTAAACATTAGTATTTAACATAATGAAATAATATTAACTCAAATTTCATAAAAATGGAAATTTTTTATATTTGTTTTCCTGCTTTTCTTTGTGTTTTGCTGATTTTAAAACTGTTTTATCTGCCTATAAACTACATTGCTTAGCAGTTTACTGCTACCCCTTTTATAGTATTAACTACTCATTGAAGGTATTTATAAAAATTTAACTACAAATGTTATGGTAGTAAATTATTTTGTTTTTAAAAATAGTGTTTCATTTCAACTACGTGTTTTTTAAGTTTTATTATTTTTGCAAGTTGTAGTAGTTATAGAAAGCGTGAGACTACCACTACAGTAGCTGCAGCTTTAGCCTATCCAAAAAAAAAACTCGATAGCAGTTGAAGTTTTTCAATGTACTAAGAATAATAAAATTACATGTACAAATATATTTATATTAAATTGTTTAATTGGTTACACTGTTAATATTAATTTTGTTTTGCGATAGAAAAAAAAAATAATAATAATAACAAGAAAAAGCTTTGAAATTGTGTTGTTCATCAACCTGTGTGCGTGTGGGCTTTTAATAAATTAGTTGCGCCTATTTTTAGGTTAAAGCTTCCAGGTGAGCTACTTAATTTGTTTTATCTTTACTTTTTCAAGTTATACATTTTTAACATCTTTTTATTATTGATTTTTATTTTTTTAAATTTCGATTTTTTATAATTTTGTTAATTATATTATTAAAGCATTTAATTTGCTAAGCCATAACCTGCTGAGTTTTATAATAAAATAATGGTGTTGAAAATGAGTTGTTGAAGTTTAATGCAGAAGCTAATTTCAATAAAAAATCATGGTGTGAATTAATTTTATTTTTTTGAAAAAATTCTTTTGGTTAAAATTTTTTCTCGTTTCATATTTCATATTTTTTCCACACTCACTTTATTATAGCATTGAAATGCTAAATATGTACATAAATATTTGTATAGTCTATGCCTCCTTCTATGCCTACAATCGCTACAAAGTGTCTTTGTATATGACTAAATGGTGTAAGTATATTTTTAGCCAAACCAGATTTAATCACATTGTAACCATTCATTACAGGCAATTATTTTAACATTACACTACGAACCGAATTACTTTTGTTGATGACAAATGTTTTGCAAACAATCTAAATTGTGGATACATTTAGTAACCAGTAACAGAAAAAAAGAGAAAATAACATTCATACTATTTACCAAAGGATCTAATGTGCTAAATTGCTACAAGTTAATATGAGTACACTAAAATTCACAAATGTCACGTAATCATAATCACTCAAAATGTTCATGTCTAAGATTATGAAATGATAAGAAAAGAAAAACACAATTTCTTTATTGGGGTAATTTTTTCTTGCTAAAATTTTTGCTGAATTTTAACTGATTGCCTTTTAAAAATTATATTTATACATATAAATTACCATGGAACTTTGATATATTTCCTCAAAATCAAATGAATTTCAATTATGTTTATAACACGTTGTAAAAAACTAAAAATAAAAATTAAAAAAATTTACAAAATTTATTGAGTTCTAACAAGTTGTTTAAGTATTTGTTCCTGGTAACAATATAAACTTGTTTGTTAAAGGAATTTCAAAATTTAAATGAAAAATTGAAAATGGATTTTACTAACAGTTAGTTTTTCTACATTTTTTTATACGACAAAACTTAGAAAAATAAGATTATTTCGAAAACAAATTCGTTTTTATTTTGTCTGATAGGAAAATATATTAAAAAAAAATTATAATAGAACCCGAATATGTTTCAATATTAGCCTTTATAAAATCATTAAAGTTATTGACGCTAATGTTCTTCTAATTAAATTTGAGGGAAATAAAAAATTTTAAATGTAGACAATAAACATGTCTCATTTGAATCATTACAAATGTGATAAAAATAACTATTCTAAACTATTTTTCATAACTTTATAAGGTCTTCAAAGTCTTGTCAAATTTGAACACATTTACTGTAAAAAGAAATGTATAAAAATGTATTTTTTGAGTATATATTATTCCAAAAACCTAATGTATCTAATGATATCTTAAACTAAATAAAAGTCATAAATATAAGGAAATACTTAACACTAATTTTAAGAAATATAAAAAAACAAATATTTTTTCCAAAATGGGTCAAAATTGAATCGAAGTCATTATAATGCTTAAAAAATGGAAAATATAATAACATTATTTGGTCTTTTGTTTTTTTTGAAATATTTATTAAATAACTAAATAATGTGCAAAAAACTATTTCGGTCACATTTGCATGTGAAACTCAATTTACTTTTTCGCGATTTTTCTTTGGCAGGAATATAAAATGTAAATGTATGAAAATGTACATTTTGAACCAGTTTAATGCTATGGGTAGAATTTTGAGAAACGGTATCTTAAAACGCAGTAAATTTCCATTTTATCTGAGAATATCGTTAATTTTTATTTTGGTACCAAACTAATGAGTGAAATTTCGAAGTTATAGATTTTTGAAAATTAAGAGCAAAATTTGTCAACAAAAGTATTTAAAAAATATCTAATTCTTTTAAAAGCATTCAATTGATACTTAATTATGTTTTTAAAGTAGTATAAAAATATTTACTCTTTTAAATTACATTTTTTCAGTTTTAATTTAATTTATTATCCGTCACTGAGAACATAAGATTGTTACATGGCAGAAAAGTCGCAGGATCTACCAATTTTATCGAAGGTTTAAAGGAATTCGAAAATTAGGACACAACAAAAAAATAAAATAAACAAGTTTCGTGGTGCGTTAAAAAGTTATGAAAAATCTAATCAAATGCCAACACTGATGCATACATTTATGCCTTCTTCCCTTATGATTTCTAAAAAAAACATGCAAATGTTTTTCGTAGTGGATATTTTTTATATAAGTATATTCATAGATAAAACATTAGTGTTAACAAAATGGATTAAAGTTTAGTATCCATGTATCTATTAGTTAAATGCCACATTTGAGGGGGATTAAAAGAAAAGTATTTGCAATGGGCGGCTTTAATGGATTCTTTTTAAAAGGCAATTTAAGTTTATTTTACTTTCTTGGTTTTTGGTTTATTTTATTTTATTTTTTGCAAGAGAAAGTATGCATTTAATAATGTATACTTCCTCACAAATTTTATTCAAATATTGTCTTGTAGTTTAAAGGAACAAATAAAATCCTTGGTGCCATAGAGAGATGTCACGACACGTGAATACTATCGTTTTTGTTGGATTTCACAAAAGCAGAGAGAGAGTATCAATGATTTTAATTTGATTTTAGTTTCAGATTAGATGAATTGTTTTTATTTTGAACGCCTACATGTTTTTCAAATGAAGGTGTTGTCTAGAAGTGGTTTATTATTTTGACGCGTCAAATTTTAAATTTTCATAAATTTTTATAGTGAAAATGTTTATTGGAATATTGTAAATAAAACAAATTAAGTTAGATATACATGTGTATATATTATTTTTAAACAGTTGCATTAAAAACAAAATATGTAACCGAAATCACTGGCATGAATGTACCTGCATTAAACCATATTCGGCAATGAAATTTCGTTCAAATACGTCAAGTATTGTACTTTAAATGCGTTGCAAATAAACGTAGATTACGGGATTTTTTAAAAATGTATTTAATTAAATTCATTTGCTGTCATAATTAAATTTATTATAAAAGTAAATACAAAATAACATCCATTAATTGAATTAGTTATTAAGAAAAAACAAAACAAAAAGGCTTAATTGAAGAAAGAAAAAAAAAAAACAATTAATAAATAAAACATACAAATTCATTCAATTTACGAATACTAACACCAACTGTCAAACTGTTATTAATTGTGGCTAAAAAAAAGTTTGACTTACTTATACTTATATACATATGTATGTTTGAAGACATATGCATATATTTTTTTACACTAAAAACTGTGTATGTAATTTAGAAGCTGTCAAATATTATGTTGAATATGACAGCTTAAGGCTGTCGAGCCACAAATCCATTATTAGTTACTGGCTAAATCTTTACAGAACTTTTTGTAGAATTAACAAATTCTTCATTATATGTATATGTGAAGAATTTTCTCAAATTTTTTTTGTTTTTCTCAATATCCGTTCGCAGTCTGAGATAACATATCATCTGCAAACATTGTTAATGTCATGATAAATGTATTTTCTTTTTCATCATAATCGACGTCGTCGCAGTCACCGTCATTAGTTATACATCTTTTTGTTCGTTTTCTTTTTAGGTTTTTTACGTTCTTTTTTTTTATATATATAATGTTATAAATTAAGTTCACTATAGAGCGCTACTAATTGGTTTCAATACAGCACACAACATAACAGAACATCAAACGTAAGTAATAAGTAAATATGTTTAAAACTTGGTTTATTGAACGATATAATTCATTAATATTTTTCTCTTCATTCAATTTTGATTGTATTTTTCTCTCAGTTATTTCTTAGCTATTTAAAGAAGTGTTTGGCTTTTTTATTGTTGTTGCTGTTGTTATTGTTGTATTTGATTTATTTGTTTGATTGGCAGTTTAATAAGCCTTGTTTGACTTTTTGATATTATTAAATACATTTGTAAGCACTTAATAAGTTTTAAGTGGTTATTAATGCAGATTAATTGAACATTGATCAGAGGCGTAGTGATCGTAAAAATATGAATTTTAAAAACAAGTTAACTTTTATTTCAATTTCTATTTTCATTAAGTGAGCATTTCAAAAAATTTTCTTTTAAAGAGATGAAAAAAAGAATAAAAATAAGAATTACAAATTATGAATTTATGGATTCAGTATTTTCATTAAGTGCTATAAGCGATTACGCAGAAAAAGTCATCAATCACCAAATATATTCGACTAAAAACTTTCTTAAATTTATATCTTTCACCAGAATATCAATAACTAAAAACTGTCCAAAAATGATAAACTGAACAAAATTTACAATTAAAATATTGATTGGACGAATCAATGAATGAATTAAAAATTAAAATCTTATACTTATTAAATTTGAATACAACTGTGTCAATTGAAAAATATATTTTAAACAAAAACTTGTCGCAAAGTTGTATATAAAGCGAAAAGTTTAAAAACTGGTAGCAACTGCCAACAAAGAAAAAAAACGCTCGAAGGAAATGAAAAAATGTTGTCTAAAAAAATTAAAAAATAAGCAAAGATTTATGGAAAAATGTTATTAAATAAAAAAAAAAAACTTCAGAGATGCTTTATAAAAAAACCACGTACTGTTCGATATATATAAATATTAAATATGACCAAAATATTACATTGAAGTTTTTTTTGGGTCATTGTTAACCTTTGATCCTATAACATAATTATGAAAATAATCCAACTAAATTTGGCAAGTGTAAAGAAATATTAAATGAAATAAGACTAAAAACTCATGTATTTATAAAATACAATTAATTAATAAGTTTTATCGCAATCGCAATCGGGATCATCATCATAATTGTCCGTACCCATATATTAGTTATTCAGTATATTGGTTTGTTGAGAATTGATCAAAGGATCATTATAAAATTGACTTGATCTTCTATTGAATAACATGGTTAGGTTTAGCAAACGGTATGTATGTGAATGTTAAACACACAGTAATCGTTCAGAAAAAAATTTAAATTTGTAATTTAAAATATTTTCATCTTTTAACTTACCATCATTCATTTGCTGTCGATTTTTTAAGCCTAAAATTGCATCGATTGTATGACGAGGTGTTATAGCTTGATTCGTATTGGCATATCTACGTGATGTTTCCTTAATAGAGCCATCAGCGTCTGAACACAAATAAAGAAAGAAATGCAAAATAAATTTACATTAAATTTAATATTTCATTAGAAACTTGAACAGGTGTTACTACTACTCTACTAACAGATCAAATTAGCTTAAGTAAACTAAAAAAAAAAATAAATAAATAAAAAAATAACATATTTTTATAAAATGCTTAAACACAATTATATGCACGAAAATCTCATGTAATTTAGTAAACAATCGACATTTTTGATTTTCCTTCCGCCAAACATGCGTCACGTCACGTCAACTTTATTTGCAGTATAATTCATAATTGAATGGGTGCATGATTTTATCCGGAGACATGTTTGTAAATTAACAAGAGAAACTAAATATATAATTTAATAAAATGGTAAAATTTGTTAAAAATGAAAACAAATTGTAAGGAACGTTATCAAACGACCTAAATGCATCTAAATGAAAGTAACATGAATATGGTTCTTTAAATAAATATTGTATATAGGTTGTATTTGCAACATCTAAGTATAAGACTTAATTTAATAAAATAATTAATTACCATTAATGCCCTTTTTAGGGCAATAAATTACCACAAAAATAAATATTTAGAAAAATACCGCATATATTATCCATCAAAAGGTTTTGTATAATTTTTTAATTTCATTGGATTTTTTTTATGATCATGAATTTTATTGAATTTATCAAGGTATGTGTTCATATTAATGTAACAATTAATGAAAGATACACCGAAAAAATACATTTTCTGATCCGTTACTAACAGTTTTAAGAATTTTTGGTGCTTTAACTTTAAATTTTTTTAGAATTAGATTCACATTGATCAGCTGAATAGAGAGAAAGTATTAAACGAAATTTAAAAATTCATCTTCGATTGAAAATTTTAACTATTCTTCTCGAAATATATTTAAAAAAATATCCATTTGGTCGCATTTTAGTCTTAGATTAACAAGAATAGTGGTATATTTGCATGAAGGAGAGTTTGAGGAACTTTTTTATAATTTTTGTTATTACATGTTATTTTAATTACATTCCGTAAACGTACCAATGTCCTTTATATGAAAATTACTATATAATTAGTTTTAATTTTGAAATTATTTCTTGGACATTAGGTGTTCCCTCTCTTTCGTATGTTCATGATTTGCTAATAAACATTGTTGACAACATATAAACTAATGCACGTGTTGCTGCAATTGTTGCACAAAACTTAGAGGAAAGAATTATTAAAATGGTATGAAAATACATATTGTTTTCATTTTAGTAACGTCACAAAACACGACATGTCCAGTGTTGCAGTTTTTGTTGCTTTTTATTTCAATGCGTGTTTACCTGTAATTTTTATTAATTAAATCAGTTAACATTTTTTGTCATCTAGGTACGATATTAGTTAGTTATTTAGTTATCCAGTCCTCCTTTTCCAGAATGCTTCTGTTCCATACTTTTGTTTTTGTTATTTTATTGAGCAATTTAAGGTCTCTAACTGTTATATTGCCAAAGAAAAGTTTACATTGCAAATAATTTTCAATAACTTCTTAATAAGTGGAAGTAAAGGTTATATAACTATGTCTATTACAACTTTCTAAAAAATGCCTAAATAGCTTTCCTTTAATTTCAATTAATCTGAATCATAAAATACATCCATTTTATGACAATATCATTGCTTTAGTAAGAATTTTTAAACAATATCTGATATTATATCGTTGGCTCAAACGCACCGAAGTTTCTTCAGTTTGCAATTTAACTAAATCATGTAACAATTTGTGTATCAAAAATTTAGTACATATCTATAGCTAAATACCTTTTAAAGAGAAGAAATTATATGTGAATTTAAGGACACAAAATAAATTTATTAGTTTTTATTTTATTTTATTTTTTTTTTTTTTCTTATTCTTTCCTATTAAATGAATAAAATGAGCAATCGTTTGGTGATATATAATTTTTAGCCTTTAACCAAGAAGAAGTTATATGCAACATTTGCTTCCATCCAAGCGCTAATATCGTCACCTAAAATACAGACATTCCAGAAATTGTAGAAAACTTGTTTCAAAATAATTTATAGAAATTTAATATTCTAAAGTGCTTAGCAATTGAAAACTCATAGTGCCCCGTAATTATTGAAAATCTACGACCTTTTGATGATGAAGATAAATATTATATTTGAAAAATGTACTTGCGTTTGAGAAAAAAATTAATGGACTTGAATAACGTTTGAATACGGCTTTTTACATTTTACGTGACGACATGTCGCTATGGACTTTTGGGAATACAAATTAATTTGAATGAAAGATAAAAACTTCTTATGATTCCGATTTCGTCTGTCCTACCGGAATAGATTTTCATAAATTCCATATAAATAAAATGATTTCTACAAAATCATATCAATTTCTAAGAAAATAATTTTTATTGAATTTAGTTTATAGTTCGTTTCTCTTAAAAAAAAAAACATTTGCAAGATCATACGTATACATTTTCTTCGTTACGATATTTTGAGAAAATATTTGCCAATTTGTTTAATTGCTAATTGAGTATTTAATTGAAAAAGTTTCCGATTTTCTATTGTATAAAATATTTATTTAAATTGAACAACTAATTTCATAAAATGATTTAATTTGCCATTTTTTTTTTTTTTGATTTTTTGGCAGAGTTTTAATTACCTTCAGTCATCGTAGGTGACTTTATTCCATTTTGGGAATAATTCATATCCAATTGTTCAATATTTTTAAATTTTTCAAGAATTATTTGTAAATTTTTGGGATCACGAACATTCTCCAATAGACTGCGAAAATATTCATATTGTTTTGGTGGAATTTTTGCTGTGCCGCCGCTATTCACAACTAATTTTTCAAAAATATGTTGAAAAGTTTGCTTTTGAACGTCGGATAAACTGGTAATAGATGCTGCCGTTATCGGCGAAGGTGGTGTTGTGGGCGGTGAAGAGATATTAGTGACATTTGATGAGGTGTCCGTTGGCGTTTGATTTGATGGTGGTGTGGTTTTTATGTCCATTTTCCTTGCCGTTTATGTATTGGTTTTTTTGTTTGTGTTGTTATAAAAATTATTGATTTTATCTATTTAATTCTAAATTCATATATATTTTTAAAATTATTTTCTTTTCTTTACAAAATTAATAACATTATTTCTTTACTTTTTATTTGAAACTACAACAAAAGCTCGTTTATTAAAAATTTTACAAAAAATATTTTGTGCTAATTTGTTTTCTTAATAATAATTATTTAAACATTTTCTGTAACGTATGTATAATTATTTCAAGCACGTATGTAAGCACGTTGAGCTTTAAAGCTTTTATTAATTAATATTTATATTGTTATGTTTAGAATTTGCCACTTGCAACTACCACTATTAATTTTTATTCACTATTAAAGTATTCTTCTATTTAATGTGACAATTGTTCACTTGTTCAACCGTTTAATAAATCATAGGATTATTTGCTGTTCGATATTAATTTTTCAATAGTTGAAACGCGTTAATCCGTTTAATTCCAAGCGCTAAAAACACGTAACGTACTTTCAATCTTAAATCAAAGGTAGCAATAAACATGAAAGCCCAAAAATTCTAGCACAGAAGCCAACACTTAACGTACCTCTAATAAATAATCGCTTTGCTTTGCAACAGGGGAAATGTTGAACACACAAATTCAAATTGGAAACTCGTTTTGGTGGTTGTTCGATTAACTGATTAAATGAATGGAAGAGAAGAGTAGAGTAGAGGTTGGTTTTGCTTTTACCTCCACACATTCACAACAAAACCAACAAGGCGGAGTCTAATTTTTCTTCCTTTTTTGTTTGAGAATTTTGTTTTTAGTCCTTAATTTGTGAAAACAAATACATATACTTTGTTTGCGTTCTCTAAAAGAGCGGGAGAGTTTGTTTTCAAATCCTTATATTCGAGGGCAAATTTATTTCTTCTTCTTCTTTCTGCTACATAATGATCATTTCTGTTGTTGTTTATACATACATATGTATATGTACGTACGTTCTTTGTGTTAACGCGTGCTGATAACTAAGCTAAGCCGCTTTTATATTTCCAAAAGAAAGGAAAAAACAAAAGAATAAAGTGTGAAAACCATTTACGTTCTCATCAGTCTAGTAAATAGTCGTCTATTGAATGCAATAGAGTGTTGAGTTTTAATTCTACTTGACTTGAAGTACACATAAAAGTATTCGCTCATACCGCAGGATGTATTTTAGTAATATACCCATACAAACAGATTAGCAGATTTAAATGTATAGTTTTAGTAATTTATTGTTACCTTTGATAGTAATTAGGAAATTTTTGTTGTTTTAGGTTCAGTGAAATAAATCCCTATCGAAATGAAGTCCCAGCAAAAATCAAGCAACTCCCAAATTAAAAAATAATAAATAATATACAAAAGAAAAATATATATATTTTCCAACCTTTGAGATTTTTAGTTATTATAATAAAAATTATGCCAAACATTTTTGTTAAATATGTTTAGGAATAGAAAAAGAGTTCGAACCAAATAAAATAACACACAATTTTAGTTATTTTATTTGGAAGTTATTTCATTATAAAATGAAAACAATATCAGCTCTAATACACCGAATTTTATTTAATAATGAAATAATTCACAATTTAGATAAATAGATAGATAGATAGATAGATAGATAGATAGATAGATAGATAGATAGATATATAGATAGAAATCCAACAAACAACTAGGAAAACCATCATCTTATAGACCTATCTGCTTGCTAGATACGCTTGAAAAGTCCTTGATAGGATTAATTATAACAGACTGCTGCCCGCAGTAGAAAGTGTGAATGGACTTTCAGAAAGACAAATCAATATGGCAGAAAAATCTATAGAAGCAAAAGGAGCGAACAAAAAATATTGCGCAGTCATCACTTTGGACATCAAATATGCGTTCAATCGTGCAGGATGGAAACGTATCATACCATCTCTTAGTAACCTAGGAGGCCCTGCCTACATTTTGAAAATACTCGGTGACTACTTCAAAAACAGAACTCTGTGGTATAACACAGACGTTGGAATGCGATGCTATAAAACCTCAGCAGAAGTCCTACAAGGATCTGTATTGGATCCACTTTTGTGGAACGTAATACGTTCGAAGATTCCGCACCCCATAACAAAAAAAGATAGATAGATAGATAGATAGATAGATAGATAGATAGATAGATAGATAGA
>MINK01000660.1:0-15955 GCA_001735545.1 Phormia regina
AAACACAACTTTTTAACATAAATTATTATTATTTTTTTTATTTTTTTTTTTAAAACTGCAATTTGGGAACCAATAATTTGATACGAAAATTGGTTACGAATTAATTCTTGAGATAATATTCCAATTTAAAATCACAGTTCTACCTTGTATGTGATTCAATTGTAGATATTGTAACAAGTTTCCCAAATGTTCCTGGATACCTTAAATTTTGTCGAATAATAATTAAAAAAAAAAAAACTCTAAAATCTTTCCGTTCGAAAATCTAAAATTTGGAAACAAATCACCTTATCTGACAACACTGACGGACATTGTAGAAACCCTTCCAAAAATTACCAGCTTTAAGTAAAAACAAACTAAAATATTTTGTTTTTCTTTTTTTTGCAAAATATTTGAAACACAATTTATTTCATTAATTTAAAATGATTCAACTTATTTAATACTCTGACAACACTTTACTGTATAAATTTAGTGCAGTTATATTTAAAACGTTAAATACAATATAATTTCTATATAATTACAGTTAAAATTTATTATTTCTACGATAAGAAACACGAACAAACAAAACATTACTCTGCAAGTACTAAGAAAAAACTAAATTTGTACAACATATGACCGGTTTTTCTTTTCCTCTACAGCTTTTTTTTGGAACTAAAAAAAAGTAAAAGTTATAAATATGTAAGTTAAAATCGCATAAAAAAATTGTTTTACAAAAACAAATTTAAAAAAGAAAAACTTTCTACAAAACACATACATATTTTTTATTATTTACAAAAATAATTGGTATTCCAAATTGTACGAAGAGCAGGCGAAAAGTTTAAAAAACAAATTAAAATCAACCAGAAATCACGTGTTTCAAAAATGAAATATTAAAAACGAAAATAACAATAAGACAAAAAGAAAACTTGGAACAATGGTTTAATTTTTTATGCATTCAACATAATGTTACATGATGTAAGAAACAATACAATCATTATAAATTAAAAAAAAAAAAAATAGCATAAATTAGGTTTCAATTTCATGAATTACAAATAATATTATAAGGAGGTATTATAAACATTGAACATATGTACCTACATACATACATATGTATGTATGTAGGAATATGATCAATAATATGGGAAAATAAATAGCTTGTGTAACTCATTTTTACCATGAAGTTAATTTATTGAACATTAAATAAATAGCAACTATTTTCACTATTTATCAATGACAATGGATCTTATTATAATGACTTGTAACACAATTTAAGGCAGTTAAAAGTTTTTTGTTATGGTATTTATGTTATGAAATTAATAATATTATTTTTTTTTACTTATTTTACAAATATTACTTTTAATTATTAAGCACTTCATTAATGTAATTGTTAACTAACTGATCATTTTACTTTGTATATAAGTTGGCATCATTGTTTAATCTTTGATGTCTTTCAGATAAATTTTATTTTTTCTATAACTTACTTAACAACCGTTAATATCCAATGGCATCATCATTTCATTATTAATGGTAAAAATCGGCTCTGAATTGTTTTTATTCATAATAAAATTTAAAATATACAACCACAATATCTACATACATCATCATTTTCACATACCTGAAAGAAAATACAAACAGAGAAAAAAACAAACATTTAATAATTATCTCGTAACCATATGCTAATTATATTGCAGATACATATTTAGAGATCTTTATATCTTTTTATTTTTTTTTAACGTCCGACCTTAACCCATATACATGCTTGTGGCGGTCAGTCATATAGTCTTTCTTATAACAATCAATGACTATAGGCGGTACACTACTATTATCTCACATTCATTGGGGACTAATGGCGTCGTATAAAAACCAAAAAGAGTAAAACAAATCAATGATGGTAAATTTATTAAATTTAGAAAGTTTTTTTTTTATGTTTTATACCTACATATATTCATTCATATTTTAACACTTTCGTTAAGATTTTACGGCTGAGAAAATTATAAAAAGAAAATCTCTTAAAATTGACATTGACAGTAGAAAAGTTTTAAAATAATAGTGGTGTTCAGTTTAATGACACATTTTTAGGGCTATCGAAAATATGTAAAATCTTATTTCTGTCTTGACTTAAAATCAACCAAATAAATTTGGAATCGATTTTGTCAGCAGTAAATAAGTTTTTTGATGTCAAAGCACCATATATGTTACCAGTTTAAATTATTTATTGTAAGAGTAATTTCTTAAAATGTATGCTCGACTAGAATTCAAACTGATAATTTGCTAAAATGCTAATTGTATATAAACATAATGGCTTTTAATGTGGTCATTACTGTAATTGTACAAAGTACTTGAATAAATATGTAGTTTATTTTTAAATCAATGTCGTAATTAAAATGTAGTTTAAATATGTATTTTATATCTTAAGCAAACACTTTAAAAAATCATTTTATTTGAAGGCAATTTAATTTTTTTTTTGCATTTTGTTTAAACAATTAAGAAATTTGAAAAATAACATTAAACTATATATCGCTATCTGAAATGCAAAAGGTTTTGATTAAAATTATTGTTTGAAAAATATTTTTTCAACCAAAAAAAAAAAAAAATATTTTTTTAACTATAGCTGTGTTTTGTTGCTAACGTTTTTAGTAAATTTCATATAAAATTACAAATAAATATAAAGTGTTCCCAAATCGGGTTAATGTAATTTTTTGCTAACAGTAAACGTTAGAACTCAATGGGAGTAACAAAACACAGCTTATGTATGTATGTATACTTTTTTAACACCAAACCAAAATAATGGAAAAATTTCAAAAAAGTACTAACTTTAAAAAAAAAGCTTTCAAAAAGCCAGCTAAAACTACTTATTAAAGTACTTCTTGGTAATGAGACATCATTATTATTTGCATTCTCTACATTATATAAATAAATACTAAATAGCGGAATAAGTTACAATCACAAAAACAAAATGTGTAAAAAAAATTTTATGCCAAAACCAGTTTTGTAACTTTGAAAATTTAGTGCGAGACGTGGTACTGAGCAAGACGTTAGTGATTAGAAACAAATAGTTAATATGGTCCCAAGTAGGGTTTATCCAATCGACTTTCGAATAATCGAACAATCGACTTTTTGTTGTAAAAAGTCGAAAACGACTTTCTTGATGCGAAAAGTCGAACAAATTCCAAAATATTCGAAAATAGTCGAAAAGTCGAAATAAGTCAAAAAGTTGGAAAAAGTTGAAAATAGTCGGAAAAGGTCGAAAATAGTTAAAAAATCGAAAATAGTCGGAAAAAATCTAAAAGTCGAAAAAAGTCGATTATAGTCGGAAAAAATTGAAAGTAGTCAGAAAAAGTCGAAGAGTCCACTATTCCAAAATTAAAAAAGTCGAAAAATCTACTATTTTAGAATTGAGAAAGTCGAAAAATCGAAAAAATTATAAAACCCTAGTCCCAAGCTCAATTCTCACGGACGGCAAAATGTTTTCCTTTTATATATTTATTTTCGTTTAGGTACATATTTTTGAGTACACCCAGAGTCTAAAAATTACTACATGAATTCGTGGACAACTCGAACAAAAGTAATTTATTAATGAGACAAAAAATAAGTAGCTTATTTCTATTTCCAATGTACACCGCTAGCTTACTAGAAAAGCAAAGATTTTTCTGGGTATATTATTATTAAATATTACTTTATTATATAAACTTTCTTAAAATTAAAAATTCGACTCTGCCTTTGTATAAATTCAAGTGCTTTAAAAAAATTATAAAATGTTATTTGATCTATTCATCTTCTAAAGTTGAAAACATCAGTTCATATTTTGGTCTCAAAAATCAAATTAAATCGACTATTAAATCGTCTAATAACTAAACAATAACGTCTTGGGAATCACTCACGATATACACAACAATTTATTATTAGTTATTTTAATAACTACCTCAATTGGTTTTTTGATTGGCTTTGATCTTTTATACCCCCTCTAATTCTGATAAAAAAGCAAACGAGTTTATACACTATGGTTCGCATAATACCATTTGGGAACCCGTGCCATAAACCAACCATTAATTCCATTTGAATTTTAAAACAAATATCACAAAAATATTCAAGGTTTATTATTAAAAAAATAATAATAAAAAAAGGAATCAGCGTAAATCACAATTTAAATGTATAAATAACCAACAATCATAAGATACATTAGTAAAATTGTAGAAATAAAACAAAAAACATTTTCATGGATTACTAAAACAAAACAACAACAACGGAAAATTCTTCTCATTTTTTTTTTAATTTTGCTAAAAAAAACCTCCATTAAAAACGCAATAAAATATAATAATTTTAAGTAGAAAAAAAGGTAAGAATAAATCTAACGATAGTAATGTAGGTATAAAGCAAATTGTGATGGCATTGTCATCGTCGTTTGGCACCATTTATATGTTGTTGGTTTTTCTATTGATGTTGTTAATTTTTGGTAACATGTTAAATGATTCCACCTTCATGGATGGTTTAACCGTTTTATCAAAAAACGTTAAGCTCGCCATAAGTTCATTCATCTCTAAATAACATTTATTTACTTATTTTTTTCTTCTTCTTCTTCTCACTTTATCAAGCTCCTCTATTGCTGGGGGGTTTCTAATATCCATGTACATATATGTGTGTCTATTTAAACAGGCATTAAACTAATAATCATTCATGCATTCATCGTCATCGACATCGACATCGACAACAACATCCTCATTTCTTTTTTCAACATACATAGTTAATTGTTCGCATTAGAAGTTTATAAATTTAAACATGCGATGACGATTTGTTACAAATGTGTAAGTCGCGCTACATTAATGTAGTACAAATACAGTGATGTTGGTTTAAAAGGAGACTTGAACTTTTTGTTGTTTTTATTTTAATATTTATAATGTTATGTTCAGACTTATCAAATATTTGAGCTAAATGAAAAATAGTTTAACTTATCATTATTTTACCGAATCTTTTTTGACGGTGTTTTCTCTTACATAATATTTGCAAGATCAAACAACTATTTTTTTGTTTAACTAGTGGTCACACAAATTTGGTAAAATATTTGATTAATGTGAACAAAGGGCTCGAATCGGCACAACAATAAAAGAGTTTGAGAATAGAATTTGTATGAAAATTACTCAAAAAATATTTAAAAAATTTAGTCATTTTCATACAAATTTTATTTTAAAAAAATTATATTGTTGTGCTAAATCAGGGTCTAAGTTAGATTGTTATTAAATATTAAAAAAAAATCAATTAAAAAAAACTCTTAGACTAATTTATTTGACAATCGACTAAGGTTTTTAACAATAGATCTTCACATATATTTTTTCTTTTAATTGCTTATATTTATTTTTATTCCCCTTTTCAAAACTACGTTTCTGTCTATTTAATCTGTATATTTTGCTTTAGAACTTGTTAAAACATTCTATGTTTAATTTGACATTTTAACAAATCAAGAGTTGATTTTTCATATATGAAGTTATGTATGTATATATTTTTTTAGCGATACAATGAAAATTATTCATAATTTATTAAGTTTGACTCTTAGAAACAAGCGTCAATATTATGAATGGAAAAATAAATAAATAAATGAGTAAATAAATTTTTCTATTCATTGATTATAATAAGGTTTTTTGAGTCATATCTCAAGATTTATTTTTCTAATTTATACATTCTGATCTAAAACATATTTGTATATAATTTATATAGTAATATAATTTTACGATGTCAATGACTTAAAATATAGTTGCGTTAGTGAGAGCCAAAAAATTGCTCTCAAAGAAAAGTTGGGTTTATACTCCATTATCCTTCAATATATAATAATCATTCCTAAAGCTAGACCTTAAAACATTGATATTAAATAAATTAATAACTAAATAATTAATTTCTAATATTTTTTCTAGCGCATTTATATTCTGTGCTCCCTCAGCAATGACTAAATTAAAGAGAACGGAGAAATGCGGGAGAACTCCTCTAGTACAATTGTGATATGAAATTGATATTCCCAAAAAGAATATAATATTTCTGGATGCTTCAGTAAGTCAATTGGTAATAAGCTCATGTCTCAGTGTGTCTGTCCTTTAAAGACCGTTACGTTAAGTAAGTAGAAATATAATTTATAATAATATTACGACACAGACAAAATAATTTTAATTCTGTATATAATTATTTCCATTAGTAAATTACAACTTTTATTTTATTGATTTAAAAATATTATTATGATATAAATTTTCTTAAGAAGCTATAGAGATATTTAAAAATGTGTACACTAATCATTTTTAAAGTAAATAAAAAAACAGTTTTTAAACTATTTTCTTGGCTACTCTAACTGGTACATCATATAGTCATTAAAGTTTTTTCTTAACATGAAAATTAAAAGAAAAACAAAAAACTAAAACTAGTTTCATTATAAAACCAAAAAAATACTGAATGTGTATTTAAAAAATTTCCTTAATTTACTTCCTACATGGGAATTTTTTATTTTTATCAACATACATTAAAATTGTCGTATCACACAATTATTTAATTTTGTTTTTTTTTTTATTATTATTTTCTTCCAGTCCCAAAATACAAGAAGCAACATTTACTCTGGCAGGCTGCTCAATTGCTATATGCAAAAAAAATAAAAAAAATAAAATAAAATAAAAAATCAAAAGTGAAGTCTACAAAAATTAAAAAAAAGAAAACTAAATATAAAATAAACAAATAATACTACACACATATGAATAATCAGCCAACAACAATATTTACTGACAGCAACAACAAACAATATTGTATGTACAACAACATGTAGCTGCAGTTAACGTGCAGTGAGTGTTCACTCAAAACGTTAAGAATTAAGTAAATTTACATCTACTCAAATAAAACACTTCAGGCCATAAGAATCGTGTAAATTTTGTAAACACATTTACCTTGCAAGTTGCAACAAAAATGAGATAAAGAAAAGGCAGAAATAAAAGAAAACATCATGCAGTGTATAAAATAAATACACTGAAAAAAAATAGGTAAGTGACAAATTCTATATATAAAAGTGGTTTGATCACAGTTATCGGTTTAAATTCTTTAATGATAAAATTTATTAAATTTTTAATATAATATATAAAATATAGCATAATTTAAGAAGAGCAAAAGTCTTAAATAACTTTCTCATGAACCTCTATAATTTGAGATGAAATGACCAGGGAAAAAGTTTTAATAGCATAACTAATCAACTATTACAGTAAAAGCTCCCAAACTTTGTGGGAATTATTTCCTTTTCCTTTTGCATTAATGAATAGGTACAGATGGGCATCAGAGAGAGGGTAGCCTCCATACAAAGCTAATATTACTTTTCGCATATTTAAAGGAATAATTAAGTCAATGTCTTAAAAAGTTTCGAATACTAGAAGAGTAGTTACCCCAATCATCAACGGCTGAAGCTAGAGAGAATTTTCTGTAATATTTATCCTAGAAACATGAAATTAAATACGCATGGTGCGATGTTGGAAAGAACTCACAAAGGGGGACTTTGTGGTACTTTTTCGTTATTTTAATGGTACTTTTTGATTTTTCTATAGTTATGAACCTAGAAACATAAAATTAGGAATATATGGTCTTTAGTTAATAAGAACCCATAAGAAGGGACTTTTTTGTTATTTTAATGGTACTTTTTTCAAATTTCTATAATTATAACTGAGAAACACGAAATTTTGGGCTATGTGGTCCTTAGTTAATGAGTTATGTGGTCCTTAGTGAATGAATATCCATAACAGCAGACTTTGTGGTACTTTTTTGTTCTTCTAATGGTACTTTTTGAATTTCCTGTAATATTTAATCTAGAAACATGGTCCTTTATTTGAAAAAAAATTCACAAGAGCGGTCTTTATGGTACTTTTTTGTTCTTCTAATGGTACTTTTTGATTTTTTTATAATTATAAACCTAGATTAATGATATGTAGTCCTAAATGAATGTGAATCCATAAGAGGAGATTTCATGGTACCTTTTGGTTCTGATGGTACTTTTTGCATTTTCTATAATTTTTAATTTAGATACATGGTCCTAAGTTAATGAAAATTCATTAGGAGACATTGTGGTACTTTTTCATACATATGATGGTTTATTATTTTTTAAAGAATTTCGATGTCAGTGATTCCATGTCATGTTGAAACATAAATTTAATTTTAATTTATATTATTATTCCATAAAACGCGCGCAACGACGGGTCATTCAGCTCGTAGATAAATAATATTTTGATTTAATTTAGCCCAAGAAAAAGTGTGATTTATCTTGTTTTTAGTTGTCTTGCTGACCTGTTAAAATCAGTAAACTATAAAATATTTTTTTTTAAATTTTAGCTGGAATTGAATTTTAAATTTTTATAATAAATTAGAACCAATTATAAAACACTAATAAATGTATTTAAAAAATAATAAATTAAAAAAAAAGAAAAAAAAATAGTGGAAAAACATTAATTTTTTTTACAAAAAAATTAAAATTTTTATTAAAAAGAAATTTTCAAAATTTTAAATAATTTGTTTGAATTTAAAAAAAAAGGTATTTGTTTTCAAAACAAAATTTCACAGTCCTTCTCCCACAAATGGAGGAAATTTAAATAGAGTTAAAAATGGCGGCAAATGCTGGGTGTAAAGATTCGAACAAGATTAAAATTAATTTACTTTTTTATATCAATAATCGAGAAATGTTGCAATTTTTAAGTTGCAGTTTTCAATATAATGCTGTATTTAAAAAATTGTTTTAAACCAAAGTGATTTGGTACAATTTCACAAATTTAATACCACTCTAGTAACTTGTCTTTAAATAATAAAAATTTAATTTTCACTAAAATTTTTCTTAGTGTAAAGTTTAAAGATTCTCATTCAACGTAAATACCTACAAAAACTGTCACACATGTATAAAATGCTGTGCTGTGTATTATGTGCATAAATATACATACATACATATATGTATGTATATTTATCTAGAATACTTATAGTCTTTATAAATATTTAAATGGGATAGTAGTATATTTTTGTAAATTTTCACAGCACTAAATCCTTAAATTCAATATACACAAATAAATATTCTTTTTCCATTTTGCTTTTGGCGGCAAGTAATGCGTTTAAGATTGTAACAGATAAATACACATGCAAATAAATCTATAGTTTGTTCTCATTTTGCTTAATCACTTAAAGAAGTAGCAAAAGATTCGAAATTCTGCAGACATTTTAATTAATTAGTTTTAATGTTAGAATTATCTAAATAGCAAAAATTAAGAATTAGAATTAACGGTAAAAGATCTTAATGTTAAGCCCACTTTTAAAAACTTTTTTTAAATTTCACTATAAAAAATGTCTATAAAAACTTACAACTTTTATTACTTACTTCAATGCCAATAAGGAAGAAGAGGACGTTTAAAACAATTAAGATTTCTATTTTTTATATGTAAATATTTGTCTGGCCTGGCATTAACTTTAACAACAGGAATGAAAAAAGTCAATATGAAATGAAAGACATGTAAAGAAAAAAAAACATTGAGGTCTAATAACTATTTATCTGGAACTATACAAGTATCTTCAAAATATATTTACCAACCAAACAAATTTAAACAAAACAACATAAACATCATCAACAAATATTGTTATAGGCAGAGCGTTTGTTGTTGAAAATATCATGATGCAGGGCCTTTAAAATCACACACTTAACATTTAGTACTTGTAGTTAAACAGAAAATGAGGAAAAATAGAAACGAAAGCAAAAACATGACCAACAAGAAAAATCAAAATAAGGAAATTTAATCAACAACTAAAAAATCAGCATCATCATCTGAAACTCTTCAAATACAGACACGAAAACATTTTCATTTTTAAAAATTGGTTTGAAATTTAAATTCAAACAAAATTTTCTTTTTTCTTTTTTTGTTATATAAGGCAGAGATTTAAAGTATTTTATTTAAAAATATTTTAATACGAAAAAAAAAATCACGTTAATGAAAATTTAAACATTGAGGAACTGACGGAGTTTTGAATTTAATTTGTTTAAGCTAATCGAGGATGCACTATCCACAAGTCACAAATTTAATATATCGATTTTTCGAGGGGACTTCCTCCCAAAATTTGGGAATTTAAACTTCGTTTTGGGGACAGGTCATGTTCCGATTTGTAGTTTCCCTTATATATTATTTATATTTCTACAATTCGAAAACATTTTAAGTACCCGGAAACAATTATCGAATCAAGATTGAATGTAATTATAACCAATTTAAATTTACTAATAACTTCCTTAAAATTAGTACAAATTGTTATCCTCTAGGATTGGAACTGTGACTCTAAATTGCTTTTAATTAATGTTTTTTAAGAAAATTTGCTTAAGGAACCGGTTCAAAACTAGTCAAGTGACAGGTTCTCAGGGCTAGTGACCGGTTAAAGTTCCGGAACTTTATATGAGAAGAACTTGTCACTTTTACATGGGGTTTATTCCATTAATGTCGATGGTGGCACCCAGAATTGAATTCGTGCTCAACTAAAGTATATTGTTTTATAGTCTTCAACGTAAACCACTCAGCCACTGATTGTTATTTCGCGCGAATTGCTAATAGCGCACATAATAAGCAACTGTTAAATAGTGAGTGGATTTGTGTCAACTGGTTCTCAATTTAATGATG
Organism: Phormia regina; assembly: GCA_001735545.1. NCBI lineage: Eukaryota > Metazoa > Arthropoda > Insecta > Diptera > Calliphoridae > Phormia > Phormia regina. Next base: position 10,617 of record MINK01000660.1, read on the forward strand.
AGTTAGGTGTCAATTGAAACTCAACTGAAACTGAGGGACCGATTCATTAATACAATTGACACATTGTTATTTTAATTATTGCTTCCTTAAACGTTTTCTAACTTTATTAAAGGGATTGCTTTATAAAAAAAAAAATATATAAAAATTTCGATAAATATACTTTTTGAAAGACTAGATTCGAAAAGTTTTAATTGGTTTGATTTTTTTAAATAGAACAATTTTGTTAAATATTTTATATATAAATATTCGATTTCAATTCAAAATAGTTTTTTAATAGTTTTCTATCTATTGAAAATTTCAATAGATTTTTTTTTAATAAAAAATGATGAATTTAATTTTTCTTAAAAGATAAAAATTTTTTATTCAAAAATTATATTTTCTTTTCATTTTTTATTCAATTTTTTGTGAACAATTATGAATTTATACTTAAACATAATTTTAATAATAAATTACTTAAAATTAAAGTTTTCTAATATGCGAATAATAATTTTTTAATACCCAAGATAGAAATTTGCAGGTTTCAGAAAATTACAAAGTACCCTAAAAACACTATATCATTCCATTGAGGAATTTATATATGTGACAATTAACATATTTGCTTACTTTTTTTTAAATTACTTAATTTTAATGAATTTACGCTTTAAGAGATCTGATCATAATATTTAGCATAGTCAAGTCTAGAGTGAGCCATATTCATAGTTGTTGGCTAATGCTGTATTTTTATTTATTTTTTTTTTTTTTCATGGTTAACAGCGAATGGTACGACACTCAAATCTCGTATATGACAATAATAAGATCTCATTTAATATGTGACATGTGTCATGAATTTACGATTGTCATTTGGAATTCTTCTTTTTTTTTATTTTCATTATAAAGATACTTTTTGTGTTGAATTAACTAACAATGTAACAAAACTACGATGTAGCTGGCCGGCAAGCTGGCTGGCAGGCACTCCTCTTTACCAAACATATTTAAACAGTGATCATAAAAAAAACAAGATCAGCATCATTATCATTAATTTCAAAAGAGTATTATTATTATTGTTGTTGGAATTATGCTTAAATTAAGTCTATTGATTTGGTTATGACAATCAAATTAAATACATAAAATTTGCCAAAGCTTAAATTCAAACATTTACCACAAATATTTAATATGTTGTGGAAATATGTTAAAAGTTTATATATGTTAAATACTTTTTAAGGAAAACGTTAGATTTTCATAAAAATTTTACGCCATAATTTCTAATAAACAGCTAAATTGTTTTTTCGTTTTTCTTTTTTTTAGAAAATTTTTTAATATCAATGAAATTTTAATAACGCTAACGTGATTTGGTACAACTCTGTAAATACTTATTTATGTGCAATTAAAAAATGGAAATACACAAAGTCTGTTTTAAGCAAATGGAAAAAAAAGTATTTAAATGTCAGCAATTGTTAGCAACTAGTTTAACACCTTATTTAACTCATTACCTTTCTCTCAAATACACACACGTTTATATCTATGCATATTTGTGTTTAAATCTAAGATATGCATCTAAAATTGCATATTTATAAAGCTATTTTATATTCAAATCATATTCAAACACTTTTTTATTTAATAGTTTTTGACTTTTTAAATTTCGGCCAATGTTATGTTAATATTTAGACGTTTACATTTTTATTTGTGTGACGTGATTTGAGTCCAAGTGGCTTTAGATGTTGTTGGAGAAGAATGTTTTTTTTTCTGCGTCTGTCATTAGACAACATTTACCTAGATTTATATACGAGTCATATCTAGGAGTAAACAATTTGCTACACTTGACAACATTCCTCATTTAAATGCTTACTTATGTACTTGTAAAGTATTTATTATGATTTGATTATTAAAACGGTGGAATATATATATTTTTTCTTTTTTTTTCAAAGTTAATTATTAACGCATTTGCAATCTGTGAGAGTGCACTTAAAGTATATCTAATATAAGTCTATAAAAGTTAAAACGAATTGAATTTAAATGTCTTGTTTAAAATTAAGTTATATGTAGATACAGATTATGACATTATTTAGTTAGAATATGAGGTGTAGACAAAGTTTGTTTTTAGAAAAAATACTAAAATTTTCCAGATTTCAAGTGAAAACATTAAATCAGGGAAAGAAAACGTAATTCAAATTTATAACTAAAATTTATGTAGAAGATATAAGTGATATGAATTTCAGACTGCAGTACCGCAGACCAAATAATACGAATTTGTAGTGAAAATATGTTCATTTTTGAGAGAAAACCGAAGATAAGAAAAGTTGAAAGAACAAACCTAAGGACTCATAAAATAAAATGGTTCTAATACGAACGCTGTAAGAAACGTGTAGGCAAATAAGATAATTATGATTGCCTTTTAAATACATATAAATAAATACATCTTAAAGGCCCATTTACTAAACTGCCAGAACTCTGCCAATTTCATATATTTTGGGTGATATTTAAAGCTGACTAAAAAGATAGCTACAAAAAGATATTAAAAAAAGGTTAAATATTTCATTAAAACCCAGGCCGCACTTAATAGGTGTCAAAAATACTGATGGAAATATCTTGCAAAATATATAAAAAAAATTATTTATGTAAACAATAAAAAAATATTAAAACACTTTGACATATCTCGTACACCAAGTCAAAATCAATTGGGTCATCTGGAATACCTGTTCTGTGTGCCCTGTTTAAAACGAATAAAAAATAATTTTTATTTATTCGTATTGTTTCGTATACGAATCTATTTGGATTCAAGAATTTGAAATATAAAATTTTAATTTATACCTAATTAAAACCGATTTTGGAAAATTCTTCACGAAATTATGAAACCAACAAACATTTTTAAAAATAAAATGATTTCATCAGATTACATTTTATTAAAAATTTACCATTAATATTACCGCTCACATTTAACATAAAATATCGCCTAGGAGTGAATCGAAAGAAATCTCCCACAAATATGTGTTTCCTTTAATAACCCGATTCTTTAGAAACTTTTGCAATGTGTGTGTATGTATGTGTATGAAGAAAATCTATGAAATGACTTTATTTGAAGAAACTTAATTGAAATGTTTACGGAAATATATTTGTATGCATACTGCTGCATAATCATTTTCTTGTAATTTATTAAAAATAAAATAAATTAAAAAAAAACTCAACTACAATAACATCAAAGTAAAGAGTTACTAAGTTTAAATAAATAAAAAAAAAACTTACTTATTAACAAAAAGACAACAGCAAACAGAAAAATACTAATGGCAGGAAAAGAAAAGGAAGAAGTTGAATAAAAAAAAATACTTGTACGCAAACAATCTGAATGTGACTCTGAATATGAATGTGAATTGAATAAAATAGTAATTTATATGTATGACATAGCACAATCACATAATAAACTTGAAATAAATACTAATATGAATTAAATAATTATTATTTTTTAGTATCATTTATATACATTTTTGTGTGTGCATACTTTTTACGAAGGAATATATATAAAGAAAATAGTAATTTATAAGTGGCAAGTTTAAAATACTTAAATAAATGAATGAATTGCATAGTGGAGCAAATGTTTAAAACATAGTGAATGCAATTTTTTATTGAAGTGGCAAAATAAAATATTTTATGCTACAATTTATATTTAGAAATTAGGTTCTAGTTATAGATTAACTCGAAATTTTTTGGGAATACCTTATTGATTGCGAAAGTGAGGTTATGTAATTTTCAAAACTTCATTCGTCGTCTAAACTTCATATTAGTATATAAGGCGATTGTACAAATTATCCTTTTTTTAATGGTAATAGGAGGTCCTGTTACCTAATATTTAATTTAATAAATATTATTAATTATATTATTTAATTACTTATGCATTTTTTAAGACCACTGTGTTTCTAACAAGTGATTTCTTTTGAATATTATGATTAAATAAACAAAAATTCAAAACGCGTTAAAATTTTTATTCATAAAAAAAGCAAAAGTAAAGAGAAACGAATGAAAAAGAAAAGTGGATGTTTAAAATCTACTAAAATACTCATAATAATCAAAAATTAAAGAGAGCGCGATCACAACTAAACTTAATTTGATTTTTTAATATTTTTGTAAACATTCAAAAATACATAGTCAAAATTTATGTATAAATTAATGTTTATATGTAAATTTGTAAACAAAAACAAAAAAAAAAACTATTCAGTCATCGTCAAGTATGATATAAAATATTTGATTTGGTAATAATAACCTACCATGCCACTAATACATAATATCTCTCTCACAATGAAAAGATCCAACAACAAACAGGTTGGGTACACTTACAACAATTTACATACACACATATAAACATACAATAATACATTCATACAGGTTGGGCTCAACAGGTGGAGAAAGTTTATTTTTTGTTGATATTACTGTTAATGTTATTTGTTGTTGGTGGTAATGGTGTATTGCTGAAATATTGTTGGCAAAATAATATTGGACACACACACACAACCAACACATATTTATTTTTTCATAAATAGAAATAAAAAAATTAAATAAAATAAATTTAAAATGATGAAGCACAAATAAGTAACAAATTATGGCCATAAAAAAAACTATTGATAACCAAAAATTTCGAGCTTTTAAAGAAAAACGTGAGTGTTAGTTTGATTGCTTGTTTGTGTGTTGAGTGGTGCGTGTGTGTGGTAGATAAATGCAGCACATAGTAGTAACCACTAATAAAACTACTACTCATGGCTAAAAGACAAAGAGTAGCCAAGAGACAGACAAACAGGCAGATTAAAAAGGCTAAACGCCTGCGTTTTTATTTTCTATTTTCTATGTTTTATTTTTCTTCTTCTAATAAATCATTTTAAAACTGGTGAATACAAAACAAAGTATGGTGTTGTTGCTAGCAATAATGTTACGTATTTAGCGTTTTTTAAATACATTTTTTATTAAATTTAGAATTTATTATGGAAAAATTTTTTTAATATTCTTTGAAATAAAATTGCATACAATTCAATTTATCATAATATAAATAGTTCAATTTCTTTGAAATTTTTATAATATTCAAGTGTTTTTTTTTTAATTTGACTTAGGCCCATTATTACAACTTGCCAACTTGGGTATTATACTTTAAGCTAAAAGTGGCCGATAAGCTAAAGGGAAGATCATCCCACCTTTAAATTTTATAGTGAGGTTTATATATTTGAAGTTGCCATATTTTCTGCAAAATATGGCAACTTTATTAAACATAAATGTTTATGTCAGTAAACAGACAAAAAAAAGTGTCGTTGCCACTATGTACAAGTAATTTGTCAAAAGTAAGCGGTATTTTCTTTGATATTGCCATAATTTTGAAAATGTTA
>MINK01000663.1:0-15656 GCA_001735545.1 Phormia regina
ATATATATATATATATATATATATATATATATAATTATTCGGTTGAAATACAGATCTGTTTAGTAAAAAATATAGCAATCTTTCTTAAGAAACAAAAAGAAGCAAAGAAACCTTAAAGTGTGAACAAATTTTGAATTAAAAGAAAAAACAAAATGTATGTTATAAAAAATCAGATAAAATTTATAAAAAGGAAATAATTATGTATTATTTGTATTGTATGTATGTAGAAGATGATAATTTTATTATATGTATTATGTATTTATTAAAACAATCATTAAAATTAAAACGAGAAATGTATCTGATGAACATTTTCTACCATAAAAAATATAGCACAAAATTATTTCCAAAGAGTTTAGATTTTATCTTCGAAAGTATTAACACAGCGATGACATTGCAGGAAAATACTTTGTACTCATAATAGTTTTAACTAATTTCTAGAATAGTATATTCGAAAATATTGGTCATATAATCAACAAATCTTTCATTGATAAAATTAAAAGATTCGGAACGCATTGCAGTTGTAAAAACATACAGTACTAATTTAGCTGAAAGTAGTGTTTGTTTTCAAAAGGAAGGATTTTTTAAGATTTCTATTCTCATTTAGAATTAACATTTTTATATAAAAAAAGGATTTAACTTTGTTAAGTGTTAATGTTACTTTAAATTGCTTATTTTCGTAATTAGACTAGGGAACATCGATCCTGCGGCACGAAATATATTTAAAGTTTTATTCATAATTACAAAAAAAAATAGATTTAAAAATGTTTATTATTCTTTGGTGCCTTTTTATTATGAATCTTAGTATTTTTTAATAACATCAAAATAATAATAAATTTCGTCCACCTTTAATGAAATATGTGCTAAATGGAATTTGACATCTACGTATTTTTTAAAGAAAAAAATTGTTTATACATAGGCTTTTCGAGTAATGGATGATACATCATAACTTATTTTATTATGCACAATTTCAGCTTTATGTTACAAACAGAAACATTTTTTCCGTGTTTACTTTTTAAGACATTTTTGTAATCGTCTTTCCGTATATCATTAATATCAATTGTAGTTATGATGAAATGTTGATAATTTTTTTAGAGAAAATTGTAACATTTTTCAAAAAATTACCTGAAAATATATTGTTACAGAAGGAATGACAAAAATCAACATATCCCATTTTGATGGTAGTATAATAAAAATTGAAATCAAGTTAATTTTACAAAAAAAAAAAAAAATCGTCAAGGGCAATCTTAAACTACTTACTTATACACCACATTATACCATGGAATTATACTCAATTTTTTTTTACTAAAATTACATACTTTTATTAATGAACTTTTTAAATCTCAAGAGAAAAAGCACAAATATGTAGAATAGTATATATAAATTTATTTAATATGTTTACATATGTAAGAGTTATAAATGTATCTTTTGAAGGAGATTTTGTTTACAAAATATTTAATATATAAATCTTTATAAATATATGTTTATCAATTTTAGTTAATGATCATTTATTTTTAGAGATTTCTCTGATGCCATTTTTTGTTTTAAAATCCAAAAAATCTATGATTGTTTTAGATGTTTAGTATGGTTTATACAAACAAGCCACTAGAAAAAGGTGGGCTAATAATTAAATATTAATTTTAAAGAAAAAAACAAAACGAAATCATTAAACATATTTATATGATCAAGTTGTCCCTTTTTTAAATAAATACTTATTCTTCAGCTACATGCTTTTTAAGTACAAATTACAATAGAGTTTATTTTGTTCTTTTTATTTTACTAAATATAGGTACTTATAACAAATAAAGATGCCTCTGTTGTAATTTGTTAGTGGAACTTAATAATACGTAGAATACATACGTTTAAAAGCAAATATTTGTGTGTTAATTATTTTTTAAATAATAGCTTATTTTAAAACTTATTATACACCCAGCTTACTACTTTGTTGATCCATTATTGATGAGATGGGTGTTATGCCAAATAAACTGCCGGTGAATGAGAGCAGAACGGAATAGTTGAAATACCAGAAAAGTATAAATAATACTGCAAATATCACATCTATATATATTTATTATATAATCCGTAGTTGTTGTTATACGAGGCCATTATATTAAAAAAGAAGAAAAAAACATTAATATAATAACAAATAGTTTAATAAATGAATAGTATTGGTGTTTAAATGTATCCTAAACCCAATATTTATTTATTTCAAAGTAATACATGTGGCCTGTTGGCCAATAAAAATATTACAAGTATTTACATATAACTATGGAGTAAACATGATACTATAAAAATATAAGAGATTTAATTACCTATGATTAATGTGTAGATCTTGGTTTAAATAGTTTCAGAGTTAAGATTTACAGCGATATATTGATAAAAAATTTACGTTTTTTATTGGTAAATTTATAAAAATAATTTTAACCATTTTCTTTTACAGTTTAACAGTTCTTTCTCTAAGCTCTTTCATCATCATTATTATTGTTTTTGAACAATTGAATGCATATAATTATTTATTAAATGTTATGTTGTTAACATATTTACTTAAATCGCGTGATACAAAATAAACATACCGATACCAAAAAAATTTAATTCTAAATATTCGTGACTCATTTAAAAATATCACAACAATTCGTGTGCCTGATATGATTGATCATGTTATCAATAATAAAGTTATTAAATAGTATCATATACGTATATTTGTAAATACTTATCAAATAATTACTTACGTATTGTTACTCGTTCCCATTTTTCCACCATATACAATTCGGTCACCATTAAGTAGCGAAACCACCAATAATTGCAAAAATCTATGATATTTTGTAGCATTTTAGTTTTTTTCTTGATTTTAACTCGAATTTCCGTAGTATACGATGGCCTTTAATATGATTTCATTAATTGCTGAATTAATATGTTTTAATAAATGTTTCAATTTTAATTAATTACTCTTTTATTTTGATAAGAATTATTAAAAACAAAAACTAGATTAAACACACAATCAAACCACAAGATAAAATAGAAATTTAATACACCTATCAGAAAGGCAAAGCCCAAAAACCAGAGTTGTCAAAGCTAAAAAAATCCAACACAACCTATACGACTCAAAATTATACATACGAATTCAAAATTAGTTTTAGTACTTTTTATAATAACATTACTATAAGATCAATTAAATAATGTTATTTTTAGTTAAATTTAAGAAAAAAAATATATCATGAAGTTATTAACTAAAATAATTTGAAAAGTTTTTATCTTTTTCTTAAAATATGAAGTTGGCATTACTTTTAACGACATATGGCTATTTACAATGCTGAGTTGCCATGAGACTTTTTAATATTTGTAAACAAGTGTTATTGTGAATTACGTGAAAGTTACATTATAACATAGTATATTACAAAGTACTCGCACATCTACAAAAACAACAATTCCTTGCATTTTGTTAGTGTAAAACTACCGCTCACAATGTCAAAATGATATGAACAGAAAATGAGAGATTAAATGAGAGGAATGATAAAATGCTCGCGAAAAAATGTACATAGGAATACAAAAACAATTTGACAGTAACGCGAGGTGCGTCGATGAAAATATTGTAAAACAGTTGTTCTTACGAGTATACTTTCTAATTATACCATGTTTTAAAACGTCTCATAAAACCACCTCACTTGTTGAGAGATGACAAATTTGGAACAAATAACTTATCAGAAAACCAAGATTACATCTTGGGCACTCATCAAAACCTTCGGAACAATTGAAATTATCATATTTTTTCCGCCTTAGTAAAGGGTTTTCTGTTTAGACGGCCTGCGGCCGGGCTTAAAGACTTTCTCCTCTAGGTATGCCGAACACCGGCTTCGTTAAATAAGCATTTTACAAATATCCAAAATTTTTTTAAGTTCAGACATTTTTATAAAAAATTTTATAATAAAGGTATTCAGGAAAATATAATGAAACTTTAAAGGCTTATAACTAGTAAACCGAGCAAGAGTGGACAAAATTGTTTATTGCACTATAATAACAAGTAAAAGTTCTATAGAATAACTATCAAAACTGTTTAAAAATCAACTGTGCCGAAGATCTTGATTTACGCCCCATCTTGAGTTGAAGGTAAAATATGTTTATAAATATTACTGTATATTGTTATAGATGAAAAAAAGAAACAAATTTCGAATAAACGTCTTTATTTTTGCAGTTCCTCTAATACCTTACAAACTTTTATTTTCAACTTTATGTTAAGGGGGAGAAATGTTAGTTTTATTTTGTCTTTTTTAAAGAAAATCTTATTTTATCTCAGCTTTTATTTTTTATTTAATTTTCAGTTTTGTTTTGTTAAACACAATAACAATAAAACAAAAATATATATAAAACTTTTCTAACTTCTCCATTTCAATGGGAAACAATTCTTTACTTTCACGTAACTTTATAGGTTTACAGCCGTATTAAAAAATTAATAATGTAAGCTTGTTAAAGTTTACTAACTTTTTCTTATTTAAATTTACATACAAAAAGTTAGTAAACCTTTATCAATCACACATTTCATTTTTGTGAATACGGCTGTTACTCATTACTGAATAATTTAAAAATTATTCCGCCATGGGTGTGTTGATAATGAATCACAGGAAAATATTTAATAGTAATGGCAGCCTTTACACATTGCAACTGTCAATAGATTTAGAGTAGCCGCCGCCATCGACGTTAAAATCGTTCGGCGCAGGTCTCTGATTGTTTCTCTGTCAAAAAAATAAGCGAAAAAACATTTTAATTTATAATTTTATCGTGTACATCTGTTAACAAATTGATTAAAAACAATGAGTAGTGAACAAGTTAAAGATTCAAAAATGAATGAAAAACTTATAGCTGAATTTCAACAGCTACGCAATGAGCAAAGAAATTTGGTAAACAACCTAAATACACTGGAAATGGATCTTAAAGAACACAAGTAAGCTAAAAACCTAACCTCAATCAGGCAGCCTTTTTCTGAAAAAAAATACAGCAAAGTCCTTTTTCATTTTCTATTATTTCAGAACTGTGATAGACACTCTTAAAACTGTAGATCCAGATCGTAAATGTTTTCGTTTAATTGGTGGCGTTTTGTGTGAACGCACTGTGAAAGAAGTTTTACCTCAACTTGTAGAAAATAAGGATTTTATTGAGAAAACCATAACATTAGTCACAGATGATTTAACAAAAAAGGGACTACAAATCAATAAATTCAAAGAAGAACATAATATTAGAATACGTGGTGAACAATTAGCCGGAGATGGTCAAAAATCACAAACAGATGAAAAGAAATCCGAAAATCGTAATGTATTAGTATCCAATTAAAGAAAGCTCTGTGTAATAATATACGATAATTTATGAATGAATGAACAACGCGGTGAACTTTTTTAATTTAAAATGCTTTATGGTCCAGATAGAATCCTGGAAGTCTTAATATACTTTCTTCTTTTTCTTCGATTACTGAAGCAATCATTTTTTGTTTTTCTTTAAAACAAGAAACACAGTTATCAATAAACGAAATTAATAATGGCAAAGAAATAAAATTGATTTTCTGTTTAGTTTATAAAACTAATAATGTATGAAAATAATGTTAGTTTTAATCATGATACAATAATAAATAAAAAGATATACAACTAAATATAAAATTTGCTTTGAAAATGTAATTTGACATATCAAACATTTTTTATACCCACCATCAAATATACCTAAAAAGATGGGTGGGTATAACATGTCAAAAAAATTTGGTATTGAAAAAGTGCTAAATACTAGAAAAATATTTCCCATTGTAGCTGCTTAAGTCTTAAACAAAAACATGTACGACAACAAAATTTTGTACAGATAGTTGGACGGTCAAAATAAACTTGGAAACAAGAAATAGGCGTGGTCCGCCCATAAGGTAAAACGTCAATGAAATTTTGTATAGGGAGTTCAAGGATCAACATAAATTCGAAAACAAAAAAGGTCGTGGTCTGCCCACTTTTCCACCCACCTTCCATATTTTGTAAAGAGAGATACAATTTTTGGAATTAAGTTTTATGTTGAAAAAAAAAATTTCAAACACAAATTTTGAGATATTTGAGATTTAGCTCAAAAATTGTTTATAATATACGTTTTATTTATATATTTAAAGGATAGCAATATATATTACAACTGAATTGATAAACAAATAAAAAATATAATATTTATTCAAAAATATTTTAGTTTGAACTAAAAGATTGATAACTTTGTTTTAGATATTTAATACTTTATATTAAAACACAAAATAATATATCATTTGTTCCATTAATTGTTAATTTTGATTTTTTAATATAATTTAAAATATTAAAAAATACTTCATTTCAATTAATATCTACAAATTTAAAATTTTTTTTGTTATCTGCTATGTTCGTATTAAATCTAAACTCCTCTCTTAAAATCTCCCCTTTGACCACCAGACTTTGACATAAGTTTAATTTCCTTTATAACCATATCATGCGTTACAGCTTTGCACATATCATAAACGGTTAGTGCGGCCACAGAAACAGCTGTTAATGCTTCCATTTCAACACCAGTTTGACCACAACAACGTACTGTAGCATTTAACAGAACCTCATGAGTTTTAAAGTCCAATAATGCATTAACCTTCACCGATGTTATAGTTATATTATGACATAAAGGTATTAGATCTGAGGTCTTTTTAGCACCTAAAATTCCAGCTAATTGAGCCACACTTAAAACATCTCCTTTCTTAAGATTGTTCGAGTGTATGAGTTGGGCAACAACAGGACCTACATATATTTTAGCCACCGCTTGGGCTTGACGTGTAGTTAAGGGTTTTTCGGAAACATCAACCATAGACGCTTTACCCGTTGCGGCATCTACATGTGTTAGGTTTTTTGAATCAGTGCAATAGTTATGGGTTGATATAGCATTTAATCCCTTGTTGAGGTTAAATGTCTGGGCTAATAACAATGTATTAGTGCTATTAGATAATGATGATAAGGTAAACGCAGATGATGTTAATGTTATTGTGTTGCCCATTTTTAAATGATTATGATGACAATTGATGGTAAAAGCTGTAAAGTAAAACAAATAATTATATTTTGTTTTATAATTATGTAAAGCATTCACGTGGCTAATACCTACCTTATTTAAAGATGGTTACAATTACCCACCAATTAAGATCATTGGACGATTTTCCATTTGTGACAAATTTAACATGCCTACAAATAATGGATTTTTATTTTAATGGTTTACAAATACAAAATCTTCCAATGATTTGAATTTTACTACTTAACAGTTTCATTACATTTTCGAAAAATAAATTTAAAATTTAAATTTTGAATTCAAATAAAAAAATGTTTAAAACTGTTAAGATTTATAACTTTATTTGAACATTTTTATACATACCTGCATGTTGTTTCTTTTTCCTTTTAACAGCCGCCGATATTAAAGCTATCAGATCATCTTCTGAACACTGACTTCTTATAGCATCTCTAAGGGAAATTTCCTTATTGCCAAAGAGACACACTTTTAAATTACCATCTGCCGTTAAGCGTAAACGATTACATGAACCACAAAAATGTTCGGTCATCGAAGTGATAAAACCAATTTGACCCTTATAACCGGGCACTTTGTAAGCTTTTGAAGTATCGTTTGGTCCATTTTCTAAAGCCTCAAATTCTGGCCATTTTTCTCTGATTATTTTCAAAGTATCTCGGAATGTTAATAATTTATCAGTTTGCCATTTGTTGCCCATAAAAGGCATATATTCTATAAATCGAATGTCCACATTACGATCACGTGTAAATTCTACAAAATCACAAATTTCATCTTCGTTGAAATTGCGCATGAGAACACAATTAATTTTCGGTTTATAGCCCAATTGTATGGCCAAATCTATGCCAGCTATAACACGTTCCCATCCTCGACGTCTTGTTATCTCTTCAAAACGTTTCGGTTTCAATGTATCCAAGCTAATGTTGAGAGCATCTAGACCAGCTCTTTGCATGGGTACTAAGAGGCGTGTCAATACCAAGGCATTAGTGGTGATACCTACATTTTCTAAATCAGGTATCGCTTTAAGTTTGGCTATATTTTAAAATTGATATGAGAATTTAACAAATTTTATTTGAATTAAATAAAAAGAAAATACCAATAATTTCGACTATATCTCTTCGAACAGTTGGTTCTCCACCGGTTAAACGTATTTTTCGAACTCCTTGCTCGACAAACAAACGTCCCAAATAATAGATTTCATCTGTGGTTAATAGATTGGATTTTGGTTGTAAGGTAACACCTTCGGCTGGCATGCAGTATTTACCTTTAATACAAATTTATACGTTTAAAACATAATAAAAGGTTTGAATTACATTCGGGTAGAAATAAAGGTTATAAGTTTGAAGTTATATATATATGAATAATATAAATAATCGTAACATAAAGCTATTGTTATTTAATTTCTTATGAGATCGTAAACCAAAAATGGTTTACGATTTTTCTTCTTTTTAGTCTATTACTTTTTTGTTTGTATATTTTCAATACAAATGAAGGTGAATATTTTAAAAAAATTTGCTCACTTACGTTTTTCCCACCGGTACTTATCGAGTCAAATTTTATATAATTTATAGTGCCTTAGTCAAATATTTCGTTATTATACATAAGGAATAATAAGCCTAATATATCAAGTTTTTATTCCATTTCCGCTCCATTTTTATATGTTTCCCTATATAGTCCAACATTTTTGATCGATTTTATATTTAGTTATTTATTAATATAACAAAATGTAAGCATTAAAATATTGATATATCGCCTTTTCTGAATCAAGAGCCATTTTCGATTTCTTTTCTTTTACCTCAATGTCTAGCGATTGATTGACAAAAAATTATAGTTTCTTATGATCAAAACGAAAAGGATACAGTCGGTCGGTTTTATGATTAAAAGCGATTTGCTGAGGTGGGGCATATAGAAAGTATGACTAATTGTGGATCGATCTTATTGAAATGTTCCACTTAGTTTTAACTTTATATAGTAACACAAATAGCCCTATTCCGGATAGTATTTGTATGGGGAGAGGTGAAATAATGGACCGATCTGGGCCAATTTTAGTAGAGTTCATCGGTACGCCTAAATTAACATATATTTCATCAAATTATATTCAAAATTGTGAACTGTACTTTGTACACAAGGTTTACAGAGATAAACAAAAAACCAGCTTTGTATTGGAATTTAATTATATTATTTATTAAATAATTAATTGGTTTAAAATTATATTTAAATAAATTGCCACTTTTTTTTAATATAAAGCTTTGTATTGGAATTTAATTATATTATTTATTAAAATAATTAATTGGTTTAAAATTAAATAAATTGCCAGTTTTTTTTAATATAAAGGAAAATAAAAAATGTGTCTATAAGAATATACATAGATATCAAATAAATTTTCAATAATTTTCAACCCATCAATTACTGTAGTTATTAATATCATTCATTTTGATGATTGAAGTCGATTTTTACTTTTATCTGTGTATTTATTATGTTGTAATAAAAATTTAAACAACTGTGTTCATTGAAAAAAAACGATAATAATTTTTATCTGAGTACTGGGATGTAATTGTAATTTCTAATGAATTTAATTATTTATTATATTTTCTGTATTAAGTTCCTTTGAATGGTGTTTCTATAAAATTTTCTTTTAATGGATACTTTATTGTACATAAATAAATTTAATTCGAAATTCCTCATATTTAACTGGAAATGGTGTAGTAAGATGCTCTATATTGGCAATCTAATTTGATATCAGGTTAAGAATAATTTTTTATATCAAAATATTTAACATTTCTGATTAAAAACATTTCCCATAATAAGGGTTTTAACAATATTTTTTGTTCAACTTCATTATAAGGTTTTGGTATGAAAACCCGTTATTTTTTAAATATTTTAATTTAGGTTTACTGGGTAAATACCGCTTATATTAAACAACATACATACATTTGTAGCGGTACAGGTTTTCTTCTCTATAAAACTTTTCTATTACATAATTTCTAAATTAGTCAGCAAATATCAAATATTAATGCAATTATTTGATATCTAATATTAAATTATTTAATAACAAAATTAAATAGACTTAAATTGAGCACCACCACTTAAGCCACATAACAATATTGTATAAACAATAGGTTTATACAATATGAAAAATAATACTTACAGCGCAAATTGCAACGTTCAGTTAATGAAATTCTCAAATATGTATGATAACGTCCAAAACTGTCTGTTAATGTTGAACTTTTTAAAAGGTTAGGGGTTATCGGAGATGGTTTTATGGTCTAAATAAAATAAATAAAAGCAAAAAATTTAATAAAAGTTAGTTTATTTTTTACAAAATTTAAAAAATAAAAAAATAAAAAATAAAATGTTATCTAAATTTACCTTTGTTGCATTGTCATGCTCTTGACTATTATTAGCGATGTGTTGTTGTGTTGGTTTGTGAACGGGTTGTACTTTTAAAGGTGATTTGGTAGAGAAAAAGTAACTGCCACTTGTTGTTAAATATAATATTGAGGGATATTTGTTGCAGATGTCAGCTGTTTTAAGTTTTAGGCCACGTTGTAGGAAAGACATTTTGTTTTCGGTAATTGCATGGAAATTAAATGTACTTATATTTATATATTATAATTGTCTCAGCAAATAATTAATTTTAATAAAAGTAAACAATCCGCATTAAGATGTGTTTTTATTTTTACTTCGTTTATCATCCATATAATTGCCTCGTTGATATTCCTCACAAAAAGTACATACATATATTAACTTTTTTCAATGACCAATCCTAATAAGAAATTGTTTGAATTATAATTATTATTATTGTTTAGGTAATAAATCAATTACAACATACCTTGTGTATTAATGAGAGTGATAAGAATTTGTTTTTACTTTTTATTAAATTCTTAGATGTTTAATTTTACATGCGTCGTATATAAGATTATAAAACAATTTGTATTATTTTAAAAAAACCGAAAGACCAACCACATTTGAAGAGACAACTTTGTCAACTAAATAAAAATTCGTGTCTTCCAAATACTATGTATTTGATAGAAAAGATAATCAAATAAATTTTAGATGTTGTATTGTATATATGAATTGGTATATTAATAATAACAAACAGTAAATTTAATAAGAAAGAGCTTTTTATTTTAAAATGTACTCGACTAAAAAAAGAGAATTTATTAAAAGTTTAAGAGAAATGTTTTCTTATATTCTCATATATTTATGTACATGTGACTGTTTATAAATAGCACAGTGGTATAGAAATATCATATTTTCGAAACATATAATTGTAATCTCTTGAAATAATAAATAAAGCACAATGTTCCAATATTTATAACATTAAAAAAGTATCAATTAATAAAATTATGAAAATTTTTTTTTGTTCAAAAAGTACCCATAAGAAAACATTTTCACAACCATTTTACTATTTTAATAAATCTGATTTTTGAAAAAGTAACTATTTGTCTCTTCTAAAGTACAATAAATTAAAATAAGAAACTATTAAATTGCTTTTGTGAAAAATAGTAGTAAATCTGGCTCTTTTGGACCGATCTTAATGAAACTTGCGACATTGATAGAGGAGGGATTAAACAAATAAATAGATAGGCGAGGTGAACTCGTAGTCCTTTAGGGGTCTTTACTTCACCACATCATCTTGGAAACACCTCAGATCCGATCATGCGAAATTTTATTTACATATCTTTAACGGTTCACAAAAAATTGATTTAGGACCACTTTGAGATGTACATTATTCTGAACAAATAATTTTTAGATTCCTGCCAGCAATTGAATGTGATTTTTTTATGAACTAATTCGCCAAAATACTCTTTGGCTAAAATGAACCCCACTTGAGATTTTCAATCGATGTGGTTGAACTGAGTATTGTTTTCTCTAATGAGCTCATAAAGACGCATCGTTTGAGAGGTCTTTAATGTTTTTTAAACCATATAACAATTTTAAAAAGGAACATAATTTTTAACTAAATAAATAAAAATGAATTTCGTAATAAGGAGGGAGGTCAAAGAAATTATGTTCACAAGTTCATAAATAGTGTTTCTAACAATAAAAATAGAATTTTATTTGTAGACGAGTAATAACAGTCTTACACGCTCGTATCTCCGCTCCCTGATAAAAATTGAAAATCAGTAAAAACTGTATTTTGGTACTTTTTGGCACCATATGAATCTTTGAAACCAATGAACATATAGATAAAATTTATGTCGTATTCATAGCTTATCAAAAAATGAGAAATACAGATTCCATACTTTTTAGAAATTCACACGTTTAAGGGGTAAAAATCGTACCTATTTCTGGTACTTTTTTCATAAAACATTTTTTATATTTATTGGAATATTCATATGAAAATTTTAATATGGGATACTACTACAATTTAGAAATTTATTGGAATACAATTTTTGATACATCGATGGGTGAAAGAAAGTACCAATAAAGGGGTAAAGGCCGAAAATTACATTTTATTCAAACTTAATAATAAATTTTCAATTAAATTTTAAGAATTCACAAGAGTGGAATTCGTGGTACTTAAAGATATATGGTGCTATGAGTAAGAAACCAAGAGAAGGGACTATTTGGTACTCTTTGTTCTATGGTCCAATGTTGTAAAGAATTCACATAGCGGGACTTTGTGGTACTTTTTCGTTCTTTTAATGGTACTTTTTGAATTTTCTATAGTTATGAACCTAGAAACATGAAATTAGGAATATATGGTCTTTAGTTAATAAGAAGCCATAAGAATGGACTTTGTGGTACTTTTTTTTGAAATTTCTATAATTATGAACTTAGAAACATGAAATTTGGGGTATGTGGTCCTTAGTTAATGAGAATTCATAAGAGGGGACTTTGTGATACTTTTCTGTTATTTGAATGGTACTTATTGAATTTTCTAAAGTTATGAACCTAGAAACATGAATATAAGGTTATCTGGTCCAAAGTGAATGAGAATCCATAACAGTGTACTTTGTATTACTTTTTTGTTCTTCTAATGGTACTTTTTCAATTTCCTGTAATATTTAACCTAGAAACATGAAATTAAATATACACGGCCCTTTATGGGAAAAAAAATCACAAGAGCGGTTTTTATGGTACTTTTTTGTTCTTTTAATGGTACTTTTTGATTTTTTATAATTATAAACCTAGATAGATGAAATTAATGATATGTAGTCATAAATGAATGTGAATCCATAAGAGAAGATTTTATGGTATGGTGAATTTTCTATAATTTTTAATTTAGATACATGGTCCTATGTTAATGAAAATTCATTAGGAGACATTGTGGTACTTTTTCGTTTATATGATGGTTTATTATTTTTTTTAAAGAATTTCGATGTCAGTGATCCAATGACAAAACGGATTCCATGTCATGTTGAAACATCCTTTACTGTAGAAGAATTTTTCATAAAAAAAATTAATTTTAATTTATATTATTATTCAATAAAACCCGCGCAACGCCGGGTCATTCAGCTCGTACAAATTATAAAAATTAAGTGCAAGTTTTTGTTTGTTTGTGCATCAAACACGTCTTAGCGATCGAATGTTATGACCACCTTTTTAAAAGTCTTATACGGCTGCACCAATTTTCACGAAATTTTACACATAGATAGCCATTATAGGCTATGTAAAATATCGAATGCCACGCCCACATTTCACGCTCCCTTTTTTAAAACTCTTAAACGGCTGCACCGATTTCCACGAAATTCGACACTCAGATAGTACTAGTGCCGGTGATAATTATAGGCTATGTTAAATCTTACCACACTTTACGTACACTTTTTTAAAACTCTTAAATGGTAGTAAATATTTGATATCGCCTAATAAGGGGTAGCGAAGCGCTTGTTGAATATAAAAAATCGGTAAAATCGATTATTCATAATTAAAATTTTATGTAAAAGTGAAATTTATTGTAATAAAAAAATGAAAAATAAATAATAGTTTAAAAACTAACTTTATTTTTTCAAAGCATATAATTTAAAATTTTTGAAATATAAAAAAAAAAATCTGTTGGAATTTGTGTAGAACTCAAAAAAGATGATGAACTGTTAAAAAAAGAAAATACATATTCGGATTGAAATATACATTTATATTTTATCGTAGACTATTTATTGGATTTTTCTTTACAATTTCTTTCAAGAGCATCAAAATCAACGGATGGAATTTTAAATGAGAAATCATTTTATACGATGAACAACACCAACACTACATAAACACATATACATTTTAATTTCATGTACTGTATGTATATTATTCTGGATACATTTCAATAAACAAAATAGATATTCTTATATAAAACATGTGTGTAAATTCATTTTCATGCAATGAATTCATTATTATTTAGAATATAATAAAAAAAATATCAACAAGTCAAAAGATACATGAAGTTATAACGACTTGAATTATATCCTGCATTATAATTATAGATAAATTTAGTGACGCTAATATTAAGACAAAATAAGTCGAAATCTTCAAAGTTGAAATAAATAAATAAATAAATAAATAAATAATTAAAAAAATAAATAAGCAAATTTATAAATAAATAAACAGTCAAAAGTACTTTACTTTAACACTTACATTAATTTCAATGTTTGTACCCATACAAACGTTATGATAAACTTAAAATTTTCCCTACATACAATATGTAAACATGTGTTTTTTTATGAATATGTGGGCATATAAAAATGTTTATCCAGGCTTCTTAAGATCCACAGTGCACAGACATTATTTAGTTTTATATGGACATTTGCCGCTATAACAACTATATTTGTTCTATTAATTAAAATAAGTATATACATACAACAAAAAAAAAATCTTATAAACAATTAAATAAAAACGAAAGAATAAAAATATGAAACGACCATTAAAACGTTGCAATATTAAATGTGTTTTCTTAGTTGTTACTATACTTTTAGTTTTATATGTGATTTTCTCTAGTGGTTATCATAAATACGAAATAAATGGTGTTATCAAAAATTCAAAACCGGAAGATGTATGGAACTATGTTGCTGATTTTAGTAAAATGAGACTATTAAATCCCACTATGTAAGTTATAGCATTTTAATTCTTAATTCTCTATGCATAAAAATTATATCTAAAAAAATTATTTCTTCTTTCAGTTTAAATTTTAGAATTTTATCAGATAGTGGTCATACACACGATTGGCGTTATACCGTAGAGTATACCGAACGTTTGTCTCATTGGCCATATTGGTTGAATACAGCAAGAGCAAATTATATTGTTATTAAATCGTTACCGCAAGTAAAACCCGAAGTTTATTCCATACAGTCCAGTCATGAAACATGTTTTTTTAAAGGCCTCTACTGTTGTAAGTATTTAAAAAATAATTTGAAATACGATATCTAGTTTGGAAATGGGATTAAAACTATAATTGTAATTGACTAATAACGCGAAAAATGTGCAACTGAAAATTATGAAACTATTTAAAATAGTACTAACATATTTGTAATTGGTAGTCTTGAGATACTTCAAAATGAAATTAAATTATGAGATCATTATAAGGGTGCAAATATAAGTTCGCAGAATAGTTTTTGGGAGGAAAATATAAGTGATCACAGATTTTCATCCTTTTTCTTCTAGCGCCTCTAGTTTCCTTATAAAATGAGATTTTA
>MINK01000667.1:3110-14262 GCA_001735545.1 Phormia regina
ATTACATACAAAAATATAATGATTGTAACCTGGAATAATATATTAGAATCATAGTATTTTGCTCTTGGTTTACCTGAACCATATTGTTTCTCTGTGTGTAGTTTACGTTGCAATTTTGTTCTAAGGATTCTACAAATTCTGTTGGTAGAAAACTTATTAATCGATTTCCATTTGAAATAATTTAGGATTTTTACACAGTTTATAATAAAAAATAATAATAATTTAATGTAGAAAAAAATATATGAGGGGATGTTGTAGTTACATGCACAATTTCATCGCAATGTAAAAGTTATGGATATGGATATATACGCAAGTATTTTAAAACAATTTAACAATTTTTAATAATATTAAAGAAATTAAAAAGTGTATATTAATTCATCAATTGAAACAATTAAAAAAGGAAGAGTTTATATATTGAAAATAGACAATATTTTTTTTTATGTAGCAATAAATAAATAAATTTGTTTTTAATAGAAAAATATATCGTCCACTCCATAAGAGATTTTTTATTGAGTGTGTTCCGATTTTGCTAATAATTGGCATACTCATACCCTTTGAAGCCATTCAGATATCTCTATTTTTTAATTTCAATAAATTCGCGAGATATTAAAGTAGCTTCAAACTTTAATATTTCCAAAAGTTTTTAACAGTTTTTAATGATTTAAATTTCATATATAAGAAAAATATGTCCACCATAAATGTAGAGATTTAAACATAATATTATCATATAAAAATTCATTCATAATTCAAATGCAATTGTGGAATGCATTTTTGAAAAATTTCTACAATTTTGATTTTAATTTTCTTTTAATATATTAAAAATCAATATCTTTACTATAAAATGCAAAAACAATTGTTCTGAAACAAAAAATTACCCTACACTTTTTAACATGAAAATTTCATTTTTTTATTAATTTTTCAAATTTTAAATTTATTTTGCTTTTCTTAATATGTAATTTAAACGTTTATAACTCCTTAACTTTAAGTCAGATTTTATTGATTTACAAATCAGTATAAAATTTGTTTTAATAAGTATTGTAAATTACAAACAAATTTTTTTCTTGTTAAAGATGCACTCACAATAAGAATGCAATTTTCGGATGCATTTTTAAGAATTTTTTACCATTTTGATTTTAAATATTTTTGTTTAATATTGAATAAAATATTATCATTTAATTTTAATTTTTTTTTTTTAATTAATTCCTAAATCGAGTATCGACCAACTAGGTTTCGCTTTTACTCTTCTCAGTTGAGGTTCCTCCCTTCAATCTAGCGTCAGAACTGTAGCCATAAAAAAAACGAAAACTAAACTCTACTCTACCGTTTCATTTCAAACATCGTAATAGCAGGAAATAAGTGTTATTTTTTTCCAGCCATCCATGATCACATTGCATTATTTAGCAAACATAATATTTTTTTATTAAAGGTAGAAAAAAATTGAAAGGGTAGAAATTTTTCAAAAATGCATCCTAAAATTGCATTATGAATGCATTTTTGAATAATAATATTATTTTTAAATTACTACATTTATAGTGGACATATTCATCTTAAATATGCAATTTAAATCATTTAAATCCGTTAACTTTGGGAGATATTGAAGTTTAAAGCTACACACTTTTGCAATTTTTTTTGTTGACTTTTCGGAAAAAAATTAGTGAATAAATTCGCGAATTTTTCGAAATTAAAAAAAAATAAAGATATTTAAATGGCTTCATAGAGTATGCGTTTGCAAAATATTAGCAAAATCGGAAGACATAGAAAATATTCTTGGACGGAATTGACAAAATATATTTATTTACATATTTATTTTTTATTTTTTTTGTTTGGAAAATAAATTTACTCAGAGTAGATATACCAAAAGGAACATTTAAAAAGATTACCAATCTATATATATTTTGAAACTAAGCCTGCACGAACTTCTGCTTTTCTCATGATATCCATCTCAGCAAAATATATTGGAAGTTGTTCAAAATTCACAACACTTTCATTCAATATCAAGTAGCTTATGTCCTGAATTAATTATTCCAAAGCAATTTATAAACATATTTATTGGAACCTGATACTTTTTAGTTGTAAATTTTTAATTCTTTTTCATTCCTTTTGGCATTTTGTAAAAATGTTACCAAACATTTAATTAACTTTTATACACAATTCTATCGATAATTAATCGTACTTACTCATTTGAGCATGTGTCACCTATAAACTAGTAAATGGAAAATTTTTATTTTGCAATATTACCACTTAAAATATTTGTTATCGTTTACGCACTTTGTCAAGATTTTCTTATTTAATTCAGTAACATACATAATAGTTTATTTATTATTTTAATTGCAAATTTTACTTTTATTATATATCTAGATTATAAACTATATGTTTGTTATTAAATGTATAAATATAATTAAAATATATTTGTAAGGATCTTTGTTTAGTATTGTAATGTTTGGAAGTCTCAATTCACAAAAAAGCAATATGACCATTAATATGACCAAAAATTACTTAAAAGTCGTCATTCAAATTATAACTTTTGCGTACATAAATATATCACTAAAAATCTAAAAACTACAATTAAATATTAAAAGTTATATTTATAATATATAGATTTGTATTAAATAAATAATATAGTTAATACCCTCAAAGTCTCTCTTTTGAGAACACAATTTTAGCTCCATTTCTGTCCCTGATTAACGTCTTAATTTTTTAATTTAATAAATTTTAATGTAGTATATTGTAAAAGTTTTAAAACAGTTTGTTGCATTCTTTGACATTTTTAAACTCTTTATATGAAAAATTTCAACGGTTCCAAACACACAACAATGATAATAAATATTATTTATTATCTATCTCTTATGGCAGAGATTTAAAGAACATTTAGAAAAGAGAATAATAAAAACTATGCTATATTCATGTATATATATATTTAAAAGTAATTTAAAAGAGTGAAAAGTTTCAATAAGAAAAATTTTGATTTAGTTTTTATACCCACCAAAAATAATGTACATAGGTGTAAGAATCATGCTGACAAAATTCTTAATCGATCTTGCTATGCAATTCGAGCTGGATAGAACTCGTTGAGGTGACATATAGTCTATTATGTATTGAAAATAGGGAAAATCGGTTAATAAGCCAAAGAGCTATAGGCCAAATACTAGAAACACAGGGTGTCCGTTTTAAATCCAGGTCATACTTTGCCGCTGATATCTCCAAAACGTCTAAATAAAATACCACTAAAACTTGAAGGCGACTTAGATGCCTTTAAGTTTTCATTTTATTGGTATTATTTAAATTTTTATATTTAACAAAATCGGATAAGACGTTTTCGAGATATGATACAATATCTGCACCATTTTCATATTTGGAGAATTAGATTCAATTCAAAAAATGATATATATTGGCTTAGACGAATTATGAATTGAATTACAAAACCCTTATGTTATTAATTATGGTTTTAAATTTTTACTTGTTTCAGCTAAAAATTTAATAATAATTGTTGGTTTATAAATTAATTAAAAATGCATTCTAAACAAATAAAATAATGTAATAAAAATTGTTGTTCATGTCATCAATATTTTATAATGATCATAGTTTAAAATGATCATAGTTTTAAATATCATTAAAGAGAAGAGACAACAACATATTATTTATAATAAATAAAGATATGAGAGTATTTTATTTAATAGATACATTTGTTGTTATGATCTCGCATTGTGTTGAATGTCTAAAATTTAAAAACTCAAAAAAGAAACGATCATATCTTTTAAAATTTAAATGATAACAAACAGTAGACGACAAATGTAACTTTGTACAGCAACAAAGAAATTGCTTTAATTTTACAACTATATTGTATATGGAAAGATGATGGGCTTGTACGTATGATCATGATTATTTATACGTTTGAATGTATGTTTTCGGACTCAGAACCTCTTTTCCAAATAGTATAACAACAAAGTAGGTACTTACTTGTTCGCTCGCCCGTCTTTTGGTTTGTCTGTATGTCTACTTCGCTCAATTCAACTAAATATAATTCTTATCTGAGTTTATGGATTAAAAAATTTGTTTTTATTTTATTTTATTTTTTTTTTTCGTTTGATACAGTGTATTTGTTGGTGTTTTTTCACAAGGTAGTTGAGTTGAGGAAAAAAAAAAAGACTTTAAAAAGAGCTGAACAGTTTGTTTGTGAGAATCAGTATTAAGTTGGCTTTCACTTGCAACAAGTGTTTTTATTATTAAATTAATTTTTAATTGATTTTAATATTTTTTTGTTCACCTAACACTTTTTGTAATCAAAAATCTATTGAAAATGGATCACGATCATGATCATGGCGGAATGGGTGGTGGTGGTGGCGGTGATGGTACTAAAATGTGCCCTATGATTATGACTGTAAGTAAACAATGCATTTAATTAATTTAATAAATTTGTTTAAATCAAATTTATTTTAATTCAATTATTCTGTGAGTGTAACATAAATACTTGATGTGAGTTGAGACATGTTGGTTTTGTTTGTGTGTGTGTGTATGTATGTGTGTTTTTTAACACATAATTTACACAAGTGTTTATTATTATTGTGGTTCTCTTAAATTCCATGTGGATTTATTTGGTTTTAAGAGATACAGAATATTTGCTAAAAAGAGTGTTTTTATAAACAAAAAGTGTTGTCAAAATTATAAACTCAATTTAAATATAAACGATTTTGTGTGGGACTTTGAAATAATAAAAAAAAACTAAAGAAATGTATTAAAATTATGATAAATTTAACTAGAAAATTACTTACACTTTTTTTCTAATTTTCATAAAAAAATATAAATTCACTGAAAAATGTAAAACTATATGTGGTGACGCTGTTTAAGATCTCTAAAATATTAAATTTTTTACATAAACTCCAATACAAACATTAATTTATACTGAGCACGTTGGGTTGAAATGTGTTAAAATTGATGATTAATTAAATTTTCGAAAAAATTTTGTTAACAATTTTTTTTAATACCGAAAACCTTTAATTTCAAGCAATTTTTAGTGTATTATTTAATTTGAACAATAACTTGTTTCAAATATTTTATTTTGAAATTTATGTTTAAAAAACACTAATTTTGAACTTTAATGGAATTTAAAATTTGTTTGTGCTCATAATTTTGTGAAAAATAGTGCATATTGTCCCTAAATAAAAATTTGAGCGCGTGTATTGTTTGATTTTCATATCATAACTAAGTTTGCAATCATAAATTGCCTTATTGTCTCTGTTTGGCCCTATCTAAGCAGAGTTTGTGGCCTATTATTAGACACCATCAGAATGGAATACGAATTTTCTGTGCCGCTAAACCCTGGTGTCTTATACATACCCGCCTTGTACTGAGTATAATATTGAGTGACTCAGCGCAAGTTGAACCTAACGTCGTAAACGCTGTTAAAAAATGTTTTTACATACTGTCGTAATCCGACATCCGGTTCGAAGGACCATAAACAAGTTTGCAATCGTAAATTGCAGAGTTGGTGGACTATAATGGTGTCTTATCCATTTGGGTTTCGTTGAAAACTTAACTAATCACTTTAAAGATTTTGCTAATACCACCAAAATGTGAAATATTATCTCATATATATTTTCAAGTTATGAGCATTTGAATTTTCAATTATATAAGTTTTGCAAGATATTGGACATGATATCACCATTACTGAATTAAGCGCCTTTTCAACTCCTTTTACCACCATGAACTATATTTTCAAAGTGAGGCTTTTACCATAGCTACATTACTGATTACTTAATTTCAAAAGATTTTAAATATTATTGAAACATTTTAAGACTCTCGAAATTAAATTCCAATATTTTACTTCTAAAAAAGATCTACCAACTAATTGAAATAACGCTAAATAGACATTACTCAATTTAGGCAAATAGTCAAAAGTAAACAAAACAAGTACAATTTTATTAAAGTATATTATTTTACTTTATCATAGAGAGAGAGACTAATTCTATTGTATATATAAGACAACAATACAATTCATTCACCTTGTATTTATTTACCAAAGCCTAAACTTAGACTGAGCATATACCACATATTTGTATTATCAGAGAGACAGATATGGGTTCTTAACTCATAAGAAAAATACCTAAACAAATATTCATGTACAAACAAAAATACATTCATACTTATGTTACACTTAAAGAAAAAATATCCCTTAAACAATTTATTATAAATGATTTAAAGAGATTTTGTTCTTAAAAACTCATTAATTAGAGGGCTGATTTTCATATTATTCACCATTGTATTGTGTGCTTGAAAATCCGTCCTCTAATTTAAAATTTATAAGAAATATTTAAAAAATAAATCTATTATATTACAGTTCCATGCCGGTCATTGTGAACGTATTCTATGGAATGGTTGGGTTGCTAGTACTGTCACTGAATTTGTATTCTCTGCTTTGGCCATATTTTTAGTTTCATTCTTATATGAAGCTTTGAAATTCGTACGTGAATACTTTTTACGTCAGAGTGTCAAAAAAGAGGCTGAACGTGTAGCTGCCGAATTACAAAATAAAAATGGTGCATCTAGTAGCACTAACAATGGTCAACCTTCTTGCCATGGCCCTAATATGCCCGAAATACGCCAAAAGACTTACATGGAGAAAATATTTGCCAAACCACACATCATACAAACACTCTTCAATTTAGTGCAAATTATTATTTCCTATCTATTGATGTTGATCTTCATGACATTTAACTATTGGTTGTGTTTGGCTGTTGTATTGGGTTTGGGTGTTGGTTACTTTTTCTTTGGCTGGATTAAACAAGACGTTTATGAGAGTGAATGTTGTCATTAATAACTGAACTGAATATTATCATGTGACAAAATATTTAGAGATTTTTTTCTTTTTATTCATTAAAAACTTTTTTAAATTTTATTTGCTTCGGATCAAAATAAATTTTTAGAAAAGTTTTCCATTTTTCCAAAGAGATGAGATAATTTTATAAATGAATGTGAAATTCATGAAATTCTAATTTGAAAATGTGATAATGTTCGGATTAGTAATTTTAGGATGAATTCACTTGTGCCATAAATTAGTTATTTACTTTAAGTTTATATGTATATTTTGCTATTATTAATAAATAATTAAGTTTTGTTATTACACATCTAAATATTACAAGATATTCTATATATGATTAAGATCCTTAAGTACTCGTATTATGTTATTATATATCATGTATATGTATATGATCCCGATTTTTGTTGATTTTATGTTTCACTTAATCAGTTATTTGTTTTGTTTTTTGTAAACAATTATTATATGTTACGATATCCTATTGTTTTTTAATAAAAAAATCCCTTTTGTATAAAAAAAATCTTGTTATTTCCAATTAATAAGTTAATTATATCAATATAGTTGATGATTGAATGAATTAAAAATAGGTAAAGGAAAAAAAATCATACTTAAATTTATTTTTTAGATTATTTTTACTTACATTTTTGTGATTGGTTACACTTTGTTAGTCGGGGTTCACACACAGCAATTTTTCTTGCCGCAATTTTGACATTGTAGACGAGAGAGGTAAAGAGAATGTAGAAGTTTAGTACTCTCTTATCCTCTCGCTCCTATAAACTCAGAATTGCGACAAGAAAAATTGCTGTGTGTGATCCCGGGCTTATATTATGAGAAATGTCACTTACGATAATATTGCTTTCGCTATTAATCTGAAATGACATTTGACACTTCGATGAAATTTTGACAGTTGATGTAAAAAAATTCAAAATTATAGATTTTCATCAAAACACGAATACATTACAATATTTTGGCGGTCAGGGCTCGATATATTTATTACATTTTGATAAAATTTAAGAAGGTAATAATTTTTTCTGTGTATATAAGGAGTGTGATCGAAAAAAATCTTATCTTATATAAAAATCAATAAATTGATCCTCTGATCCTCTTTAATACTCTTTTCACACAAGTCCACTAGGTTTTCAATAGTCTGATCTCCGCAAAATGTAGAGTATTTACCTCTTTTGATACAAAAAACTATGTAATTGTTTTGTTACCACTTCAGAGCGTTCTTAGGTAGTAATATGATAACAAATCGGACCAAAAATATGTAGACCCATTGTGCTCTCTTATGAAAGGAAAAATAATTTTTTCAAACATTCTTTGTTGTTTTCGGTGTTTATACAGGCCACTGTAACAAATAACTTACTAATATTGCGGCAACTGCATAAATCTTTTCAAAGTGAAAATTCTTTAGAAAATTTCGATAGTTTTTCAGTCCTAAATTTATCTTTACATATTCTCGAGTATCATCATCATACAAATTTTAACTAGAAAGCTGCAAAAAATCTGTCAGTACATTAATTTCGTCGTGCATTTTACAACATGAGAATTTGTGTATTAAATTTTTTTATATCCCTATTCTTTTTTTTCAGCATTCCTATTTTGAACATTTTGGACTTTATATATTTTCAACTCCGGATTAGCATTAACTTGTTGCACCAAAAAGTCTTAATACTGATATAAGAGGGGTAATTTTCTACCAGATGTGTTTGAAATTCTTTTCAATATGATTTCAATTTCTTTGTTCTTCAAAATATCTTGAGGACTTTTTCTCCCCGAAACATATATCTTATCAATCGTTGAATTCTTCTGACTGCAGACATTTAATACTTTTGCCAATTATTTGTAGGGCCAATTTAGATTTTTTTATTTGTTTAATAATTTATAGCACGTACATCATTTTCGTTGCTCATTTTGATCAAAGTCACAACAAATCACAGAAAACAACTAGAACTCCAACTTGTTCACAAAAAACCTAACAGAATTATCAAAAAAACTGAACTCTTTGCATGTGTTAGTAAACTTTTATACAGAACAAGTTGAAGAGATTATTTTTTTCTGGCGAATGAAAAGAGTGGGACTTCTAGTTGTTTTCTATGCAACAAATCAATATGATTGTCATTGAGAATAATAGCTGACATATTTTTCAAAGGGTACTTGTTGCCAAAAGTTAATGCTAATGTGGTGTTGAAAACATATAGAGTCTTAAATGTACCAGACTGGAATGCTGCAACAAAATTTAGAAGCCTAGAATGGTAAATTTTATGCAGTTGAGGTAAAAGAAGCAAGTTCAGAAATACAACAAAGAACTTTTTCCTTTCATAAGAGAACACAATAGGTCCATATATTTTTGTTCTGATTTGGCATCATGTTACTACTTAAGAACGCTCTGGAGTGGTACCAAAACAATTACATAGTTTTTGTACCAAGAGAGTTCAATTCTCTAAATTATCCACAGCTAACACCAGTGAGGAGATATTGGATTTGTGCGAAAAGAGAATTCAAGAGGACCAAAGAGGTGTCCCAAAATATCGAAGATTTAAAAAGGAGATGGGTAGACTGTGCCCAAAAAGTGTCTGAAACAACTATCAAATCTCAAACGGAAGGGTTAGTAGAAAATGTACACAAGTTCATAAGTAATGGTTAGAAGAATAAAACTTATATTTTTCTATGATTTGTAGTATATTATCAACCGTTTCCAAGTTTTTTTTTAATTTTGTGTATATTAAGGATTTTTTTGATCGCACTCCTTAATTACATTTTAAAAAGTGAAAATAAATAAACTTTAAGCGGGGAAAAGGGTAATAACTTCTAACAAAATTTAAATTTTACAAATATTAAATCATTTTTATTACTACTTAAAAATACACTTTTTATGAAAACTTGTATAAACATAGTTTTAAGAGAACTGCTTCAAACGCACTGAACAAGAAGTATAAAAGAGTAACATTCTACCAATGATCACCATGTGTTAAAGAAAGAACTTCTACAGCTCTTTTTCACCACTAAGTACTTCTTTTCAATGACAATACCATGTTAAAATCATGGTTGTTTTTAATTCTTTTTTTTGCTGGGATGTAGGGTGATCGATGCGGTTCTCCAACCGGTTTTTTCAAAATGTTAATTTTTCGAATAGACCGGTTTTTTGTGTTTCAATTTATTTATTTCAAAAAACACATACTAAATTCTGATATTAGAATTGCAATTTATGAATATACATAAAGTATTCATAAAATTCATAAAGTATTATTTCTAATGTTTTAAAAATATAGTTTAAAGTTAAATCGAAATTAATTTTGTAAGATTAAATAAATAAATTAGCTCCGTTTCAGTAAAATTAATTCTGGCTTTTTGTTTTACTAGTTTTTTCCAAAAAAAATATGTTTAATAAATTTTAACTTGAAAATTATAAGATTTATATGCCATTTACACCAAACAAAAACTAGTAGTTTTTGACTTCATTCGGTTTTTGAGATTGAAAAACTACTTAAATTTCTTTAGTTTTTCCATAGAAATCAAAAACCATTTTCATATAGTTTTTATTAAAAACTAAATAAAAACTACTAAAATAAATATTTATGATACAACCTGTTTAGATATTTTCATAAAAGTCAGCTTTTAAATATGACGATGTACATAAAATTATCAAATTTCTTAAATAAAATTATGTCTTGCATAAAATTTTCGTATAAATTATATTTAAAATGTTTTTAAAACGTTGCTAATAACAAAAGTAATTTAATTTTTTTCAAAATACAATAATAAAAAAAGTAAATACTTTAAAAAAACCGCATGGAGGGAAAAAAAGGTATGTATTTAGTTTTTGAAATTTAGTTTTTCAAAAACAAAATTGTTTTAGTTTTGGTATAAATGCCATATTATTGATTTTTCTTTAAGAAATGTAGTTTTTTGATAACTTTTGCAAAAAAAAATCGGTTAATCGGTTTATTCTGAATTTAAAAAAAGTGCAACAGTTTATTTTCAAAATACCAACTATTCGATCTATTCGAAAACCGGTATCTCCAAAAAGTCGAATAATCGATCACCCTACTAGGATGTCATTTAAAAGGTTCAAACCATAGAGTAACATATAAAGACGAAATTGTATGAGTTATGTTTTTGACAACCGATTTAGGTTTTAGATAATTAGTTTCGTTATCTTGTTACTCTTTGGTTCAAACGATATTTAATTTAATAAGATAAAAAAAGTCTAAAGCTTACTTTTTGGAGTAAAATATGTCGAAATCAGATATTATTACATATTTTTTTATTATGTATTTGGAATTTTTAATTAAAAATCTACAGCCGTATTAAAAAAAATAATGAATGTTTGATAAAGGT